>JANFOE010001407.1:0-225621 GCA_025667525.1 Glebionis coronaria
TATATATATATATATATATAATAATATATATATATATATTTATTATATATATATAAAATATATAGGCAATATCTTGTCACCTATTTAAAAAAGATATAGATAATTTTTTTTTAAAATTTAAAGAATATCAGAGTATATATTTACCGAACTTAAAAGATAGATAAAATCTTTTTATAAATTGAAAAGATATGCGGAATATCTTATAAATTTGAATATATCATAATATACTTTTGCCAAATTTAAAAGATAAATAATATCTTTTATTAATATGAAAAATATTAATAATATATTTTTCGAATTTATAAGATATGTGGTAATATCATGTTACCTATTGAAAAATAATAAGACATTTAAAAAATATCTTTTTGATTAGTTTAATAGATATGTGTAATATCTTTTAATACTATAAAAAATCATGCGGACTAGCGTGAAAGGGTGCGGCTAATAACCGCAATTAAAAAATAAAATAATTATTGAATGTGCAGACGAACGCGGGTGGGACGGGCCATAACCACTGATAGAAATTTAAATTTGGCGCGGACGTTCGAAGTATCGCGAGGAAACCGAAAGATCACGCTTCTCCAAGAAACAACATATGTTTAGCTAATAACCATACATATATACGGAAAAGTATATATTTGAAATCCTTACATGAGAGTAGATTTACATGTATACGTTATTCATGGCAAAGGTGTGTTAGTGTATACGAATATTCATGACAAATGTAATAGACATATAGAGTATTTCGAACTTTACGAATCTACGCAATCGGTTAATGTTTTGTAAAAGAGACAATCTAACTTAATCTCTCATTATCATTATTTTTTACATTTAAATACGGGTATGGAATACTTGCACACAAGTGATAAGTATTAGTTCAGTGATTGCAACCAACATTGTTAAAAAAAATACCAAATCATGCGATTGATGACCTTTTTTAGATACGAAGTTTCATAAGGCTTTTTTAGACCAAATCATGCGACTAATTTCTTTAAAAAAACAAATATATGTGTGGATGGTTGTAGATAGCATATCACAGTGTATGAAAAGCAATAATAGCAAAGGGTGTTACCAATTTTTGTATACATCTTTGCTTTTTGGTAGTATGAGACCACGTAACATAGTTTAGTCAGGGTCCCACAGATGGCGCCAACTTGTTGGAGCATAGTTTGGCTAGGCCGGTTTAACGACTCTCCTGGGCCGTTCATCGTGCTTACCAGTCCCGAGTGATGCTGCAAACAATATAAAACCGGTTAGACGCGGACCCGAGGCCGGAGCCCTGGGGTCCACCTCCAACGATCAAGTTAGTATTTGATCGATATAATGTAAGAGGTGTGGTTAAGGGAGATAACCTGATGTAGAATGAGCCCCCTACCTTTGTATTTATAGGCGTATGGTTTCTTGAAGGAAAAGTAAGGTCTATGGGTCGCGAACCTGTTGGGTAGCGGGCCTCTTGGGTCGCGGACCTGTTAGGTCGCGGGCTTGTTAGGTCGGGCCTTATACCGACAATACGTCGACACACTATATCCACAAGTTCCTTTCTTGGCAGACAAAACCATACAAAATTGCTTACATTGTTTTTTGACACTAAGCTAAATGTCGAGACTTAATCTTAGCTAGGACCAATCTACACATGTCGCCTACTTCACATTTTTAGACACAAGATTAGATGTCGAGTTCTAACCCAAAGCTAGAACCAATCTTCGTCGCCTAAATTCTTTTCTGACCCAAGGCTAGATGTCGAGTCCTAATCTAAAGTTAGAACCAATCTTCACAACTCTTCACTTTCAAGTTAAGTGAGAACTCACAAGACACATACACACAATCACATCACTTTGTAGTTTAATGAGAACTAACACTTAAGACTTATTACAATACAAGACACATCCAAGTATACACATATAACTTGGATCTACACAAGACTAATCCAATTATACACATATACCTGGGATCTACATAAGATTAATCAAAGTATACACAAATACTTTGGATCTACACAAGACTCAAATAAACAATTTGATGAACATGACTAGATCTAAGAAATGATGATCTTCATCAAGACTTCATCTTTTATCACATCACAAATGTGTGAGTGATCTTCTCTTTAGACAAGTAAACAAGGGGATCAAGAGGATAATCATAAGTAAACTTACTTAACAAATTAAGTGATCATTTACTAATGATTGGAAATATAGAAAGAAGATAAGAAGTAGAAAAGTATCCAAAAAGAATCTCTTGAAAATGAAAATATGATCCACTATTTATAGGGGACAAGGAGAAACGGCTCTCTGGGCATGGTTTAATAAATTGTCTAGTGGCTCAATATTGATATTGAGTCGTAGGCACCTATTTTGAGCTGCGGCTATTAGAGTCCGCTGCTTTTTTCCTACAGTGGGGAAATCCCATCTGGTGATGGTTATACCTCAAAGGTATATTCTTAGGCTATTTGGAATATGGCAAATTCAAATTTTCATTTTCTATTTTAATAAAAATTTCTTAAAAATAAAGTTTATTAAAAGATTTTGTCACATTTATGTAAATGTGAGCTTTGAGGTTAATCACTTTCTATGATCACTAAACATGTATAAGATATGTTTGTGTAAGAATTAAATGATTATTACCTTGATGATAGTGTTTGTTGAATAATTCATCTTACGGTTATCTTTGACGATAAAAGTTTTTACACTTTGTTGTGATTAAAACTAAGAAAGATTAGTTATTACAAATAATGTTTTTTGGCATTGGTTGCATTAACACGATATAGTTTCAGGAAGCAGAACAAGGTATTTTATACATCCTTCACTATTTTACATATCTAGTTTTAATTTAATGCTAGGATGTTCGATTAATTGTGTTTGATTGCATGATTATAGTTAGTTAGGTAATTTGTTAATATTTCAATTTTATGTAAGTAGTCTAGGTTTCTTTCAGTTAGATGAATTCATATCTTCAAATAATAAGAGTTGATTTGTTTATACTAATTAAACATAACTAGATACTAGAAAATATAACGAAAACTAGAATACTTAAGATTAAATGTTTGTAACTTTCTTAACCCAATGTTAATTCAAACCACATACCCTAAAACTGCATTGCTTCTTCTTACAGATATAGAAAACTAACAACCATGGTAAAGAGTCGTAATTGAACCTAAATATTCATATCTAACTTTCTTGATAAAGTTTACTCATAGATAGTGTTAGCTATTCTTTTATTTGATGACTATTCATGTGTTTTTTTATTTAAAAAACCTAACCATAATTTTATTGAAAATTAATAATATCATGTTTTTTTAAATCTTACCCATAATTTGATTAGTGTTAAAAATATTAACCATAAGTTTATTCATGTTTTTTTTAATATTCTATCTCTTTTTCGATTGAAATTTATCTTTTATAGTGATTATGGAACGTACTAATGTTGGGCTTGGAGGTAGATTTGGACGTGGGGGCGGACGTGGCCTTAGGGATCATGAATCTTCATGTGGTTAAGGTCAAAAAAGTATAAGGACGAGCACCTCTGGTACACGTTCTGAGACAAATGCAACCATGTCGAACATAGACTTATCCCAACGCCAAAAAGGTTTAAACATTATCGAACAAGTCCCACATGACCCATCAAAGAGGACAATGACCAGTTTGGATGGCAGAGATTATGCATATTTATTTAAATACATCTAAATGTTGCTTGTGATATTACTGATAACGTTTTATGATAATCTAATATTAGTGTTAATTTTGTTGCAATGTTTCTGTTTATAGGTTTACTGGCCCAAAGGTCTCTCGTAAGATAACTTCTATCTTGAAGACCATGTTTAGTGGTTCCTGGACAACATGGAAGGAGGTTGACAAGGCAGCTGTAAAACCTGCATGAAAATACATGAAAATACTGTTAAACTAAAACTTTGTATATAATTAATGCACGACAATTATTACGTATATTAAATATATAACGACAAGTAATTACGTATATTTATAAATACGTGACCAGAGTTAAAACGAGAATTAAAATCACGAATATACGACACACACAATAATACAAGTTAGACACGAACTAAATAAATAATAATGGTCTCATGTTAAATTTAACCTTAGAAGAATTATTTATAAATCTTATAAGTGAAAAAGGCCCAAGGCCCGGTCTACTAACGGGTATAACCAAAAACATGCGTATGTTTTTCATTACTTTTACAAAACACACGAAAACAATAAGAAACCCTATTTGTCTCCTTATTGACACCGGTTACACACAAAGAAAAAAGGAAGAAAAAAACTTGGTTTTGATCTTTGATTTGAAATTGTGTATAATGCAATTCGTTTTTCCAGTTCTTGTCTAATTGAAAGTGCTAACAATATCGGGTTTTTAACTGTTTTTGGTTGTATATATTTTTTTTTGGAAATTCTATTTGCTAATTCAAACAATGCCTTGCAAAACTGAAAAATATTATCTACTTATATGTAAAACATCGTGCAAATACCAAGTTTATATTCAATTAAAATTTAAAATGTAAATTTTACAACTAAAAGGACTAAAAATGTAAATTCTATGAAAAGTAAATGCTCAAAATGTAAAAATAACAAGTATAAGGACTGAAATTGTAAAAAACAGTTAACTATGAGGATCAAAAATGAAAACTATGCAACAAACTAACCAATTCTCAACAAATCCAAAACTTACTAACTGATTTTGAACAAATTTCAAACTTAAAGGATCTGATTAAAGAAAACCCTAAAAAGTTTCAAGTTTAGCCAAGTTTAAAACCAGTTTAATACATCAAGGACTAAAGTGCAATTTTTGGAAAATATTAAGCAAAAACGGGTTTCAAAAACAAATAAGCTCGTTTGAGCTTATTTCTCAACCAAAATTGTTCAAACCACTTGCAAACTGCTTAAAATCAAAAATAAGCTAGACCTGTAAGAGAAAATTTGATAAAACTGGCTAAAACTCTGATAAGCACTTTCCAGTAAGCACAAAATAAGCTCTAAAAGAATCTAGACATGCACAACTGTATTTTTGTAATGAAACTGATTAATGAACTCAAAACATGAACGGGAAATCAAGTCTTGTTCAAAATCATCCAGTAATAAGCTTGGAATTTGAAATAAGCTAAAATTTGGCTTATGTTGACCAGCGTTGACCAAGCTTTTTTTCAAAAAGCTCAAAATCTCTAAAATCAACCAAAAGCACTAACTAAGTGAATTTGTAAAAGAAAATTGACTAGTTTATGAATAGGATTGAGAGATATGAAAAAGCAGTTTGAACTTTACAGAAACATGCATTTGCTTATCAGTTTAGATTTTTGCTTATTCCCACTTGTTTACTAAATACTGTACAAAATGCTTATGGACAATGAAACTTCATATTATGACCTAGATTTGAGAACTGGTTTGATGGAATTTCATTAAGAAACAAGTAAATGCAAGGCAAATGAAAATCACCACTTTTCTGAATAAAACTGACTGAAAAATGACCCAAACTTTTACAATGCCATTTTCCTCTTTGACCTTAATCTTGACTTGAAATTGACTCAATTCTACTAGTTATCACTTATTTACTGAAAATGAATACTAGTCTGCCAAAAATCAACACTTGAAAATCCTACACAAGCTAATGCCAAACACTCTTTTACAGATCTTTTTGAAATTTTTGTGAAGCCTTTTTAAGTACAAGTCTAAGCTGAGTAAAAAACTATAGCAAACCAAATTCAGTAATCAAAATGAGATGTGTGAAAGCTAGTTGCAAGCAATGATCACAACAAAGACACAAAATGGTGAACCAATCGAAAGTGACTAAAAATAAGCTAAGAACAGGATAATAACAAAGCTAATGAGCAGATTAAAGCTACACTAAAGCTACCATATGACTAGAATCAATTCCAGAACAGACTAAACAAGTTTTATCATACAATCAAACAAGCTTTAACTAGAATTGAGCATGCATTTTGACAATTGAGTGGAATTGAAAACAAGAAGCGTTTGCACCTATTGTAGTAACCTTTGAGCAGTAGAGGAGTGCTGAACTCTCTAGTCTAGTGCTAACCACCACCTTAGCACTAGATTCAACTATCTACAATCAATCAAACAGCTACAAATCAACAGGAATCATCATAATGGCTTGAATTCTTCAAATCTGCTAGAACTTGGACTAGAATCAACAAACAGCTACAATCTTCACTCAAAATCAGTTATGATCAAGGTATGATCATAACAAACTCAAAACAGCAACAAGAGTAACAATGATAGTAGGAGATGAACAGTAAAGAAGGTAAGGAGATTTGGCGGGAAAGTAAGAATTTGAATTTTATTAATGGAAAATTGGTTACAAAGCTGTTAAGTGGTTACAAACTAACTAACTAACTCAAGAGTGTGTCAAACTCTTGAGTAGTTTAGCTAAAAACTAGAAATGGTGAAAGGAAAAGAAAGTGTGTGTGTTTTCACACTTTACAACTACTACAAGAAATGAAGCCTAAGCATACTATTTATAGACTTGGGAAGAAGAGCAGTTGGGGTTGGTGACGTGTTGGAGCCAATCCCAGACTTCCACGTGTCATAATTCTGCTTAATTGATTTTGCAGGTATGAACTAAAATTGGGGATTCTTTATGGAGTTGATTTCAGGTTAATTGGTTATGACCAATGGAGTCGTCTTGTGATTTTGAGCAAGTTTCATGTTAAGCACTTCTCTTGAAATCCACTCTAGATCTAACCCGATCCTGGAAATTTTGTTAGTTTGAAGATGCCACGTGTCAAGTCTTCATTGGTTGAAAAGGGTGCACACGGATTGCACTGTTATGATTTGCTCATTAATGAAGGGCGGCGCTAGTGGCTATTAAATGCCATGATGTGGCAATCCAGGTCCATTTTTCCTTGGCTTCTTATTGGACAAGAGATATTCACATGCATCACACTTGTAATAATTTCCAAAATTGACAGAAATGACCCTTGAACTTTGGCAGATTGTATTTTTGAGCTTGTAACTTCATTTCTTTGGCATATTTGGTCCTTCAAACTTTATTCTTGAACAAAATTGATCATTTGACTGAGTTGGCTTGAGAGTTGACCATATTTTACTATGATCTTGAATTTTACATATTTACACTTTGGTCCTTCATCTTTGGCAGATTGTCAAGATAGGTCCTTGCACTTTCAAAGTCTTGTCACTTTTGATCCTTCTTTGTCTTTTTCACCAAATTAAGCTTGATTATTCCTTGTTTGCTTGAAAATGCATCCTTTTACCTACACAAGTGTACACAAACACAAACATACCACATAATACTGTTTTTACAAGATAAATTGGTATTTTGCTTCATGTTTTAGGGTTATTTGTTGATAAATTGATATGAGTTTTAGCTCATATCAAATCCCCTGCACTTGAACATTGTCATGTCCTCATGCAATTCTATATATTTTAAAGCACAAATTTACATTCTCCTCATAATTAATCCACCTTGGCCATATGGAATGCATCTACACTACCCTAAACTACATGAAGCATGATTTTGACTTTTAACAATGCAATGAACAAAATATAATTCTCTCTATATCTTTTTGGTTTTTTTCATGAAATGGTTTTGATGGAAATAACTCATAAAGAATTCAATGACTTTGATTAGGGCTTGGGTACCATGGACATTTATCACCCTCAAGTTTCACTTTCCCCATACCAAGCTTAAAAATGGGATCATTGCATTCACAAGTAAAAAGTGCATCAACTTATTCATGACAATTAAATGTGGAACCAGTTATTATTTAAGCAAATTGCTTGTGGGCAAATTTGTCATTTATTCAAGTGTGAAGTATAAGAAGTGCAAAATCCAAAAATAAGGAAGCACGGTTTTAATCCTAAGTAATCCTCCCATCCATTACTTGAAAAACCGCTCACAATTAATACAGGTCCGTTTCAAGAGTAATAAGTCATTCGCCTTATGTGTAAAATCCTCATGTCATGCTTTCATAAGTAGCTACACACTCGCAAAGGAAAGAAAAATAAAACTCACGCAATAATTTATATCCGCATCTTTTTAAGACTTTGGATCTTCAACCCCGCAACCCGTCTAGGTAATATTGGATTGGAGCAATCTATTGAATCCCCGCAACCCGTCAAGGTAATATTGGAACTCAATAGTCACTATAATTAACACCACACTGCCCCTCTTGGGAGTCTTGTATATATATATATATTTTTTCTTTTCTTTTTCTTTTTCTTTTTTCTAGCCACTCATTTTTTTCATAAGCCGCTCTTATTTTTCTTTATTCCTCACTAAGAAAATTGAAAATAATGAAAGGAAAAACACCCGCTAAATATTGAGCATGACATAAGTCTAGTACACATAAAACGTTCTAACTTAGAATCTTAAGACGTACTTATATCAACCATGAATGATTAGGCAAAAATGCATAAGAGATTACAAACCAATTAAAACTGTTCTTGATTATTTATTAACAATTATATACATGCGAAGAAATTAGAGGTAAATAAGAGAAGGTTTAGCCACAAGTAATTATCATGAAGTTTATCTAGCCCTTTTATACTTTCTTCAACTCTATCATTTCCCATTCTCCACAAGTTTAAAATCTCAAACAATGAGATTGGTGGATGCTTAGCCTAATAGACCAATGAAGGACTACATGGTTAAGGATACTAGCTAGAGAGTGCTAAGATAAGCAAACTCGGGTTGAGTCAAAATATCCATGCCGGGCCTAATATGTCAAAGAAGTCTAAATTTGTTAAACCATGTTTCTTTTACATTTTTTCCTTTTTATATATTTTGATGAAAAATAAAGAAGAAATATATACAATGCAAATGTGATATGCAAAATGATTGATGCAAAAATTATGAATGCATATTTTTGGTGGCAAAAGTAGATCAAAAATTTGAAAAATGTTTGAAAATCCAATTTTCCATGTTATCATGAAAGACAATGACAAGTTCTAGGTAAGGTCACTTCGATAGAAGACCCCCCTACACTTAAGCTAAACATTGTCCTCAATGTTTAAGAGCATGGAAGTATAAAAACTTCCCCTACACTTATGAAAATGAATAGACTTTGCTTAACCCAAGTTAAGGAAAGGAAAACTATTAGTGAAATCATGTTTAAGCACAAGGTGTCAATGAAAAATCACAATAGTAACGAAGTGAACCAGATACAAGGGCCTCCTCCATAAGCTCCAAAGCATGAAATGAGTGAGCAACCCTACAAACAATCATGAAGACAAAAGAAGGTCTCCCCTACACTTATCTCCAAGTCTATCCCTTTATTTCTAACTTACAACACTCTAAACCTAGTTATACGATGCTTGAGTTAATGAGTCTCTAGCTCGACTCGTCCCTCAATGAATCAATTCATGAGGAAAATGGGGATCTCTTGGACCATTTCAACGAAAATGTCCTCCCCAAAGTAATGCTTAACACGGTGACCATTCACTTTAAAATTTGGACCATCGGGTTGTGACAACTAAATAGTTCCATATGGAAACACTTGAGCAATAGTGAATGGACCGGACCATCTCGACTTAAGCTTGCCCGCAAAAAGTTTCAACCTTGAGTTAAAGAGGAGAACCGGCTCTCCAACTTTGAACTCACGATTCTTGATCTTAGCATCATGCAATTTCTTAGTCTTTTCCTTGTAAAGAAAAGAATTTTCATAGGCATTGGCTCTCAATTCATCCATCTCATTGAGTTGATCTTTCCTATGGGAACCGGCTTGGTTTAAATCAAAGTTAGCCCACTTGAGAGCCCAAGATGCCTTGTGTTCTAACTCGAATGGGAGGTGGCACGCTTTTCCATAGACAAGCCTATAAGGAGTACAACCAATTGGTGTTTTAAAAGCCGTCCTAAACGCCCACAAAGCATCATCAAGCTTATCCGACCAAGAAGCTCGATGCTCTCCCACCGTTCTCTCTAAAATTCTCTTTAAACCACGATTTGTGACCTCGGTTTGACCATTTGTTTGAGGGTGATACGTGGTAGAAAGTCTATGATTAACTCCATATTTCTTCATAACTCTCGTGAATTGATCATTACAAAAGTGCGTACCACGATCACTTATGATGGCCCTAGGTACACCAAATCTAGCAAACAATTGTTTCAAAAACTTCACAACAACTCTAGCATCATTGGTAGGTAAGGCTTTAGCCTCCACCCATTTTGACACATAATCCACCGCCACAAGTATATACTTGTTTCCCTTAGAGGATGGAAAAGGTCCCATGAAATCAATGCCCCACACATCAAATATCTCACACTCTTGAATAAAATTTTGTGGCATCTCATCACGTTGCGTAATTTTTCCTTGTCTTTGACACACATTACAAAATTTCACCATTTCATGGGCATCTTTGTAAATGGAAGGCCAATAGTAACCCGAATCAAAGACTTTCTTGGCGGTATAGTTGGTCCCAAAATGTCCACCCGTAGGTCCTTTATGACACGCTTCTAAGATCTTAAATGCCTCGGGCCCATCTACACACCGTCTAATGATTTGGTCCGTACATTGCCTAAAAAGATAAGGATCATCCCAAAAGTAGTACTTAACTTCCTTAAGAAATTTCTTCTTTTGTTGATAAGTAAGACCCTCAATAAGCACATTGCCCACAAGATAGTTTGCGATATCCGCAAACCAAGGAGTGGCATCCTCTTGGGAAGAGATAGACATGAGCTCCTCTAATGGAAAGGATTCCTTGATTTCTTGATGTGGCAAATCTCCTTGAAAAGGATGCTCAAGTCTACTCAAGTGATCCGCCGCTAAATTCTCGGCCCCTTTCTTATCACGAATTTCTAACTTAAACTCTTGAAGCAACAAAACCCATCTCAAAAGCCTAGGCTTAGCATCTTGTTTTGTCATAAGATACTTGAGGGCGGAATGATCCGTATACACTATGGTTTTGGAGAGCACAAGGTATGGTCTAAACTTCTCAAAAGCATATACTATAGCAAGCAACTCTTTTTCCGTGGTAGTGTAATGAAGTTGGGCACCGGTCATGGTTTTACTCGCATAGTGTATAGGTTGAAAATGCTTATTAACTCTTTGTCCTAAGACGGCCCCCACCGCATAATCACTAGCGTCAAAGCTCAAAAGGTAATTCCCAATTTGGAGAAACCAAAACGGGAGCCTTAGTCAATTTCTCCTTAAGAGTCTCAAAAGAGTCCAAACAATCTTGGTTAAAAATGAAAGGAGCCTCTTTTTCCAAGAGGTGAGTCATCGGTCTAGCTATCTTAGAAAAATCTTGTATAAAGCGCCTATAAAATCCCGCATGACCTAAGAAACTCCTCACACCTTTAACCGAGGTGGGTGGGGGAAGCTTAGCAATCACATCAATTTTAGCTCGATCCACTTCTAATCCATTGTTAGATATTTTGTGTCCTAAAACAATCCCCTCTTTCACCATAAAGTGACATTTCTCCCAATTAAGCACTAAACGTGTTTCCTCACAACGCTTAAGCATTCTCTCAAGATTGGTGAGACATGAGGTAAATGAATTTCCAAAGACGGAAAAATCATCCATAAAAACCTCCATAGTTTGCTCTATCATGTCATGGAAAATCGCCATCATGCACCTTTGAAACGTCCCCGGTGCATTACATAAGCCAAAAGGCATCCTCTTGTAAGCAAATGTACCGTAGGGACAAGTGAATGTGGTCTTTTCTGGATCCTTAGGGTCAATTGGTATTTGGAATTACCCGAAAAGCCATCAAGAAAGCAATAGTACTCATTTCCCGCTAAGCGCTCAAGCATTTGATCCATAAAAGGTAATGGGAAATGTTCTTTCCTAGTCGCCTCATTGAGTTTTCTATAATCAATACAAACTCTCCAACCGGTTACAAGTTGATTGTAGTGTTTTTGTATACACCTTTAGGAAAAGGATGCAACAAAGTAGTGGTAAGCGTTAAGTGTCGGTTTAGGAAAACCGAGCACTAATGACCCTTATGAAAGTGAGTTCGTTCTCGAGGAGGCACGTGTGTTGTGTAATGAGTTGATTTTGATTGATGATTTTATTAAGAAGAAAAGAGAAGAGAAAATGACGAAGACGTAAAAATAAAAATTAACGAAAAAAATCACTACTAGAAAGTTAAGACGTAGAATCTTAAAAACCACAAAAATTAAAATTTTAACCTAAAAATTACTAAAAATCCACAATAAAATTCTAAGAGTTTACAAAAAATCAAAACTTGCTAAAACCTTTTAATTAATTAGTTAATGACTTTTTAATGCTAATTAAAGCCCTAAAAATCACAATTAATTATTAAAAAGCCCTAAACAAGATCTAATAGTTTGTAAACCTCAAAATAACCTAATTAAGCTAAAAAGTATTTTTAAAAATTTTAAAGCCAAATTAAACTATTTTTAAAAACTAAAAAACTATTAAAATCTATTAAAACTTAAATTAATTCTAGAAAATAAATGAAAAGCCTAAAAAATATTTGGAAAGTGACAAAGTTCCTAATTTAATGTCTACAATCTAGGAAAAATGAAAAAACTAGAAAAAACCAACTTTCTATTTTTGGTAATAAAATAATATTAAAATATTCTAAAAAATAAAAAGCTTATAAAATAATTCTAAAAAATTACCAAAAATCCTAAATAATGTAACAAGAACACAAATGTGATCAAAAGTTCCTAAAACCTTTTATTTAATTTCATATTAATTTTTAAAGTTGTTAAAAAACCCTAAAATCAAATAAAATCAAAAATAAGACTTTTTGAAAACTTTTTTGGATGTAAACCTCAAATTACTTAATTAAAAACTAAAAACTATTTTTCTAGATTTTTAAAATGCTTTTTACAATTTTTAATTTACTTTCTAAAAATTAAACTAAAAATAATCCTAATAAATAAATAAATAAAGGGAAAAATCTACTTTTAAAACAGAAAAGTCTAAAACCTAAATAAGAACCTAGGAAAAATAAGCTAACCCAAATAAGCTTATTAAATAAGCTGAAACAGCCAAAATAAGCTACGGCTTATATTTGAAAAGCCAAAACAAAACTACCTTAAGTATTTATCAAATGCAACCCTAGCAGTCAAAGACCCTAGGGCGCAATGGTAACTTGTGTGTGTTGTGAGAGGAGTGGCGCAGGTTCGAGTCCTGGCCACGTCCTTTTTGTTATTTTATTTTTTTTTCTTTTTAACTTTTTAAAACACAAACCTGTTACACTTTTAAGCTCAAAAACATAAACACAATTCCAATATTAACAAGAATTAAGCCAAATGGATCAAAAAAACGTGCCCAGGTGAGCTTCGTTTGATGAACACAAGAGAAGCTTTCTTCACTTGTGAATATAAGACAAGAGGGCTTGTCTCTTGGTTTTTGGTGGTGATTTTGATGGAACAAAGGCACCCTTATACTCCTTTTGAGTATAAGGAGTCAATAGAATGCCAAAACAAGCAAGTATAAGCAGAAATCAAGCACCAAATATCAACCAAGTTACTGATTAACCCTACTTGTTGACTGATGAACAAAATAACCAAAGTACATGCATAAAATGAATTTCAAACCTTCATAACTTGCATACAATCAAAGTAAATGGCATACCAGCAATACTCAAACCTCAAACAACCTTTAATCTAGCAATGAACAAAAGATTAAGCCAAAATCTCTCAAAAATCATACAGACAAGGCAGTTATTGATTTTATATGCTATTGTCCATTTTTTTAGCATGCAAGTTATGTCAAACTTCTCCTAAACTAAAAACTGAGCACAAACAATACCTAACAACTAACCAATGAGTGGAATTAACAGGTTTACCAGCAAGATTAATAACAAAAATCCTAGTATCCCCCTAATCCCAAACACTCCTTTAAAACTGAATATGCAATTTTAACACACCAAATCACTTTGAAATCTAACCAAACTGATTATATCCTGCTAAAACATGCATATAACATCTAAATGACCAATATCTAACAGCTAAACAAACCTATAACAGCTTTCATGCAATTTCCACCAAAATCACATAAATTTGAAAAATGAAAATGGTAAAAGATTTTTACCTTGAGGGACTTACATCCAAGTCCCTCAGTGACAGCCAAGTCACTTCCTATAGCTGGGGCCTATGCTGGACCTTGGACAAGCTCCTTCAACAAACCTGCAATCAAACAAGAACAAACCAAAGCAAATACAACAAACTTCTGATTTTTCTGAAAATCTTAAAACCTTGAAACCACTTGACCTTGAAACTTAACACGTTTTAAAAACAACTTCAACACTCAGAAATCAAAATCCAAATCCACTTTCACTTTTTTGGATTTAAATTTTCTGAAATCAAAATCCTTTTTAAAACCTTTTGAAAACTTAAAACACACAAAGTGTTTAACAAACAATGATTGGAACTCAGATTAATTACTCAACAAAAATATATCAATTTCTAAAACTCATAAAAGGAATTACACTTGTTTTCAACACAAATACCAAACTTTATAAATATTTAAAAAGATTACAATTTTTTGAGTAAAATCTGGAACAAAGAGATAAGGGTCACATACGACTCCTTATATACTAGTCTAAGGAATAATCTAGAATACATAAAACCCTAGCAATGGAATGCCTAATCTGCCCTTGGAATCTTGACTGAGAATGGTCAAATTCGTCTTCATGTGATCATGTGAAGAGTCTTGGTGATGTCCAGCTGTGGAGAGTGTATCTTG
This sequence comes from Glebionis coronaria, assembly GCA_025667525.1. Classification (NCBI taxonomy): domain Eukaryota; kingdom Viridiplantae; phylum Streptophyta; class Magnoliopsida; order Asterales; family Asteraceae; genus Glebionis; species Glebionis coronaria. The sequence continues at coordinate 14,646 of JANFOE010001407.1, forward strand.
GACGTTGAATACTCCTTGGGGACCAAGTAGAACAATCCTGGTCGCTAAAATGGTCGGGTGTAGGGTTTGAGGGAAAGGGACGGGGCAGGGGAGGGTCCCACAAGACACATGGGTGTGTCTTGTGGTGATGTGGAATGTGGGTTTTGGTGAGAAAATGTCTAATCAACCATCTGGAAAAGAAGGAGTAAAAACCCTTTGTTTTTAAGATTAATCGAACCTGGGGTTGATTAGGGTTTATGGGTAATTAGTGGGATGTTTAATCTATTTTGGGGGTGATTTAATTTAAAAAGGTGTTTGGAGGGAAAGGTTTTAAGTGGTTTGACTGGGGTTTGACCAGTTTATTTAATAAATTGGTTGGGTTAATGGGTGGGCAGGTCGGGTAAGGGTAGGGTTATGGGTATTTGGGTGGGTAATGGTGATGTGGCAGGATGTGACTGGTGGAAGAAGTTTGTTTGTTTGGTAGTTTAACCCCCCAAGATTTCTTGCTTTGTTTACTTTGTGAAAAATGCTGTCAATGCCTTTTTTACTCATGACAACTTTCGGCAAGTTGTCAAAAATGGCACAAAATGTTCCAAAACTTTTCCAAGGGCTTTAAATGCATATTCTTGATTTTCCAAGGACTGATCTTGTATAGTCTTCATTCCTTAAGGACCATTCTTGTACATTTGACATTTGGAGGGTCATTTGTGACAAGTTCTTCAAAGATGAGGGACTAAAGTTGCCAATCTTTAATTCTTCAAGGGTCATTTTGCAAAATTCCAAACTTGGGCCCGGTTCATTGTGCGGCTTCGTTTCCCGTGTTCGTTTTTGAATGATTCTTGTGATCTTTTGCCATTTCCTCAATATCCGTACCTAAAAATACACAAGTAACAAACACGAGCATATATTTGGTATATTTAATGATATTTTATGCATTTTAAACCCGATTTGGACGATGAGACCATGTATAAAAGCAGTCTCATCACTCCCCCATACTAAACCATTGTCGTGCCCTCACGCAATGCTAGAATAAAGTATCGTAGCACCTCCAAAATTTAATTTTATTCACTTTATTGAAATGATAAACTAGCTACACTACTACTTGTGTTTTAGACATAATGTATGATTTTCATCACAAAATGGGACGTTTAGGTTCATAGAATAAGAACACGTGAATGCTTCGTTAGAAATAATTTCGTCGTCCTCGATTTTCACCTTACTTCCAGCGTGAAACGAGATCATTGTCATTATAAGTTAGTAATGCTAACACTACTCATATGCCCTAATCACGTACTTATTCTCCCATTATTCCTAAGTTGTATCTCTTATATTTTATTATGTCTTAAATGTTTCACGAGGATACATCATTGACTTATGCAATAATAGAGATTTAGGTCTAAAAATAGAGTCCTAACGGTGTAACTAAGACCATTAAATCAATAACCCCTCCTAATAGACAACGATGTTAAAAAATTAAGTTGACAAGAAGAATCGATAGACACGGTTTTATAACGGTTTTGAACATGAGACTTATTACCAAGACTTTTATACGCCCCCTAACGGAAGGGCCTTATTATCTTTGGTTTACCTCCATCTTTTATTCAACTTCGCCATGAAGCTTTTATTATGACTTCGGTCTTGCCTTGCCTTTTATTATCCGCCTCATCGGTGGTTTTATTAGCCAAAGACGTATATCCTCACGCTAAAGCGAATTTTGGATCTTTAAAGCTTCGAAGATTAAGGCTTGATTCACTTTCAATTTTGCATAGATTTTAGGCCTTGTGGGGCTTCAAATTGTTTGCTAGATTAGGTGAGCACTTGAAATCTTATTATTGGGTGAAGCTTTTGATTATTCGGGTGCCAATACTTCAAAACCGTGACACTGGCGATACCTTAATGTCTTCCCAATTTAATTACACGGAAGCTACTAGAAAAGACTAGAAACCCAACAATCCTAACTAAACCGCTAAGTCAATATTTATTAAGCAAAAAATATTTACATGCGAAGGGAGAATAAGCAAATAACGAGAACACATGAGTTTTTGAAAGAATATGAGTACTCTACGTTTAGCATAGTAACTTATAATTAACTCTATCATTTCTCGTCCTCATTTAAGAGACTTAGCCTAATGTGTAGTTAAGGAATCAAAGCTAAGTGCTCAACACGCACGGTCGAGTCAAAAATTACTCTTATTCTCGCCATCGGAAAACCTACATTCGTGTCTTCAAACACTTATGAAACATGAGAAAAATTTAAAATTTGGCCATTTTTTGCCTTATTTTGCAACAAAACGATAAACAAAAAGATAAACTTTGGAAAGCGTGAAGGTTTGGCAAGGCAAGTATCTATTCACCCCCCCATACTAAAGTTAAACATTGTCCTCAATGTTTCGAGTCTAGGGGTGCAAACACCCCCATACTAGAGACGAAATCGAATGCCTAATCTATCATGGAAAGGGTGTAACCAAGAAATTAATAGCCGTTTATGAAGTGTGCTAAAAAACCTAAGGTTAGAACATAAAGGATATATCATTTGGATATTGGGAAAGGCCTCCAAAGCAAATGATCGAGTGCTCCCATAAAACGAACACGAGAGGCTCTAATCGTGAAGATCATGATCTAAAAACCACAATTCACAAACAACCACGGAACAAAGGTTGGAAGGGCACAAATCCCCTCACATTAAACTAATTAGAAAGCAATAATATGTACATGGATAAGCATGGGTCTCCCCCACGAGGCACCTTGTTTTTGATAACCGAGTCAAAAGCTCGACTCGAATCCCCATAAATGTGATCATTTAGGGATAATCATGGTATGGTCAATTTTTGGTGGGGCTTACATGATAAACAAGGCCCAAAAACAACTGGTATAAAGGACTAAGTCCTTTGATGGTGCAAAATACCGGGATCGAAGATGGCGTTCTCGTTTTTATTGGAAAAACAAATCAACGCCACTTCATCAATGGTCAACACAAACTCAAAGAGTTTCAAGAAAAGAGATGAGAAATAGAAGGATGGGACAATGGGTAAGTCTCTAAAAACATGAGCTACTCGAGGTAGACTCGCACCAATCAAATGAAAAGATTTTCCATTTATTGCATCGGTGGAAGACCGAGATTTCCCTTTATAAGTAATTCCAGGATCAAATATCTCGTCCTCGGTGGAGAAAGGGGAGGGAACATAAGGGGATTCCCTCACACTAAGTCCACACAAAGCATCGTCAAAAGGAGAAGACGAGCTTGTAGTACTCAATAAACGCGGTGATGACGGAGTTAGAATTGTAGAAAAATCTTTTAAATCACATTCAAAATCTTTTCCTTTTTCATCTTTTACACTCTCCTTGTGAAAACCCGATTTGATTATGTCAAAAATATTTGGTGTATCTAAAGCAATGTTAGTCACACTAAAAATTCTCACATTTTGAAATCTTTTTGGTTTAGGTGGTGGTAAGTTTTCAAATCTTTTGTCAACAAAGAAAACCTCCCCATCGGGATCAACGTATTCATCATCCGAAGAATCACTCGAGATTGGAATCGTAGGCTTAACACTCTTAACCTCCACCGGCGGAGGGGACGGAACTTCATTTTTATCAACAACTCCTAAAACTCTATTGGAAATCTTTTTGCAAATGTTTTTGATGGGATTGACATTGTACAAAGATGTGATAGAATACACATGAGAAAGAGTGGAGTTTTGGGTTGCATTAATGACGAGTTCTTCCTCATTGAAACGAAGAGTGATTTTTCTTGCATGCACATCGATAAGTGCTCTCGAGGTATCCAAAAAAGATCGACCTAAAATTAACGGAACTTTAGGATCGATAGGAATATCAACAACAATAAAGTCTACAGGATAGTAGAACTTTCCAACTTTCACAAAGACGTCCTCGGCAACTCCACAAGCTAAAATCGTAGAATGATCGGCCATTTCGATTGACATTCTTGAAGGAGTGAGATTGGGAAGATTGAGCGATTTAAAAATCTCAAGAGGCATCAAATTAATACTAGCACCAAGATCGGCCAAGGCGTAGCATTCTTCCATGTCTTGGATAGCACATGGGATTAAAAACTTTCCAGGATCACCGACTTTTTGAGGTATGCGGCTTAGAAAAACCGATGAACAACTAGACGATTTTTGCAATTTCTCTTTGTTATTCAACATATTTTTGATGTTCGCGGCAAATCGAGGCATCATGACTAAGGCGTCGGCAAAACTTATATTGAAATGCAAGTCACGAAATATTTTCATAAAGAGTTCAAATTGATAATTATTTCGTTCTTGTGCCTTTTCCTTGTCTCGTCTTGAAGGGTAGGGTAAAGGTGGTGTGGGTTGGGGCAAAGTAGGCATAGGCATAGGCCTTGGAATCTCGGGTTCCATGATTGGTGTGGGTTCAACCGTAGGTGTGGTTTGAGCGGTACTTCGTGGGCTTGGAATTTGCTCCTTTTCAACCACAACCTCGGGTTCTTTCTCTTTTTTCTTCTCCATAGAAGTACTTGGACGAGAAATGGGTTCTTTGAAAGTTTTACCACTAGGAAGACCACCCGAAGAAGAGGGCTTACACATGATAGCTTCAAACATCTTAGCCATACGGTCTTCAAACTTAGATTGCCTAGCATCCGCTTTTAACAACTCTTGCTTAATCTCATGTTGTCCTTGCTCCATTTTTTGTTGATTTTGTTGGAGACGTGTAACATTTCCTTCCATTTTATTAGCATGAGTTTTAAGTTCATTAGCAAGTTCGTTTTTAAGCTCGTTTTTCAACTCGGACCTTAAGCTAACCATTTCACGTTGCATATTATCAAACTTAGCATCATTAGCCTTAGCATAATTCAAAAACTCTCCTTGAAGATTTTTGGTGTGATCGTTTTGAAAACCTTGTGTAGAAGTTTGAAAATCACGGTTTTAGTTTTGATTTGAAATTTGCCCATTACCACTTTGATAATTACCCTTGTTATAATTCCTTTGATTTCCTTGGTAATTTCCACCTTGGTTGTTGTTTCGATATTTATTAGCATTTTGATTTGGTGGAGCTTGATTTTGGCGGGAACCTTGACCGATTTGGTTATAAGTTCCCGTGGCTACATAAGCACTCGAAGTGTTACCATCCGCGGTAATGCACTCGGAAAGATCATGAGCTCCACCACACGACAAACAACTCTTAGAAACCGCTTTAACCGAAGCGGAATTTGAAGCTTCTTGAGCTTTCCAATGAGACATAAGAGTCGAAAACCTATCGAAAAACCGATTTTCCTCATTAGCTTCATCTTGTAAGGCATTAATGGAACGAGACGATGATGAGCCCAATTTGGCAACACTCGGTGTATTACAAGGGCTATAGACCTTAGACCTATTCTCAATTATGACCAAAGCTTCTTCAACCGTTTTACACAAAAAATTACCACCCGCGGCGGCATTTAAATAATCTCTTTCATGATCATTAAGTCCATTGTAAAACGTGTCTATTTGGTGCAAATCGGAAAAACCGTGATGAGGACATTCATGTAACATCTCCTTAAACCTATTCCAAGCCGTAGAAAAACTTTCATTTGATTCTTGTGAAAATTTAGAAATCTCATTTTTCAAATGCGTAGTCTTAGAGGGCGGAAAAAATTGGTTCACAAATTTCGAAACGAGATCCTTCCACGTCAATATAGAATTGGGTGGCTCTTTCTCTAACCAAATTTTAGCGGGCCCCGCTAAGGAATACGGAAATAACATCATCTTAATCGAGTCATTCGAGACATCCTTAAATTTGCACGTGGCGGTAAGACGATTGAATTGGCGGATATGGTTGTGGGGATTGTCCTTCTCATCACCACGGAATTTGTTGTTTTGGATCATCGACAACAAACCCGTTTTCACCTCAAAATTCTCCGCATGGATTGCGGGAATCACAATAGCTTCTCCATAACCCTCGGTGGGTGCTTGAAGTAACTCCATCATAGTTCGATTAGCCATGGTAGGTTCTTCTCGTACAATGGGTTCGTCAATAGGAGACTCCTCACTAGAATGAGTTGGAGTGGGAGTTTTGTTCTTTCGTCTACGTGCACGTTTTGCTTGATTACGAGTGAGCATAAACGTCACGTACAACGTGGAGACGAGCAAAGAAGATTCTTTTTGGTATTTTGTGTTTTTCAATTTTTTTGTGGTTTTTGATGGTATTATTTTTTTGGAAATTGGTGAAATGTATTAAGTAGACAAAAGTCCACAAATCTCCTCCTTAATCAAATCTCTTGATTAAAGAAGCCTCAAGGAATGAAAACGATCACGTGGAGTGAACGCCTTCGATTACTTTAAAACGATGGTGGAACACCAAATCGTTCAAGAGGGTTTAATCAAATAGAAACCAAGAAAATATATATGATATGTAATAATACTTTGGGCGGCAAAACTCTCGATTCACTCTCAAAATCAAATACGCACAAGCAAGCGGAAGAAACGAGGCGGCGCGAAGCACTTAAGAGCCTTTTTCCTTTAGGTCGTGAAATACAACCGCCTTATACCCACCTTATAGTTTGTATTTTCAAAATCGAGCTTCACGAAAGTATTTATCTATTTTTGCCTTTTTCTTTGGTTTGAGATTCGAATACAATGATTGGGTAATGACCTCCCAAGTCAAGGTTGTGATTGCTCACGTATTTGGAGTACTTGTGAATTTATTGTTCTACGTATACAATATAGTAATAATATTCACACAAAAACCGAAAAACGATAATACGTATTAGTAGAGTGCTACTAATACAAATACTATTATGGCTAATATAAAAAAAACAATGGTTCAATCAAAACACAACACGCCTCCCCGGCAGCGGCGCCAAAAATGGTTGTAGTGTTTTTGTATACACCTTTAGGAAAAGGATGCAACAAAGTAGTGGTAAGCGTTAAGTGTCGGTTTAGGAAAAATCGAGCACTAATGACCCTTATGAAAGTGAGTTCGTTCTCGAGGAGGCACGTGTATTGTGTAATGAGTTGATTTTGATTGATGATTTTATTAAGAAGAAAAGAGAAGAGAAAATAACGAAGACGTAAAAATAAAAATTAACGAAAAAAAATCACTACTAGAAAGTTAAGACGTAGAACCTTAAAAATCACAAAAATTAAAATTTTAACCTAAAAATTCCTAAAAATTACTAAAAATCCACAATAAAATTCTAAGAGTTTACAAAAAATCAAAACTTGCTAAAACCTTTTAATTAATTAGTTAATGACTTTTTAATGCTAATTAAAGCCCTAAAAATCACAATTAATTATTAAAAAGCCCTAAACAAGATCTAATAGTTTGTAAACCTCAAAAATAACCTAATTAAGCTAAAAAGTATTTTTAAAAATTTCAAAACCAAATTAAACTATTTTTAAAAACTTAAAACCTATTAAAATCTATTAAAACTTAAATTAATTCTAGAAAATAAATGAAAAGCCTAAAAAATATTTGGAAAGTGACAAAGTTCCTAATTTAATGTCTACAATCTAGGAAAAATGAAAAAAGTAGAAAAAACCAACTTTCTATTTTTGGTAATAAAATAATATTAAAATATTCTAAAAAATAAAAAGTTTATAAAATAATTCTAAAAAATTACCAAAAATCCTAAATAATGTAACTAGAACAAAAATGTGATCAAAAGTTCCTAAAACCTTTTATTTAATTTTATATTAATTTTTAAAGTTGTTAAAAAACCCTAAAATCAAATAAAATCAAAAATAAGACTTTTTGAAAACTTTTTTGGATGTAAACCTCAAATTACTTAATTAAAAACTAAAAACTATTTTTCTGGATTTTTAAAATGCTTTTTACTATTTTTAATTTACTTTCTAAAAATAATCCTAATAAATAAATAAATAAAGGGAAAAATCTACTTTTAAAACAGAAAAGTCTAAAACCTAAATAAGAACCTAGGAAAAATAAGCCAACCCAAATAAGCTTATTAAATAAGCTGAAACAGCCAAAATAAGCTACGGCTTATATTTGAAAAGCCAAAACAAAACTACCTTAAGTATTTATCAAATGCAACCCTAGCAGTCAAAGACCCTAGGGCGCAATGGTAACTTGTGTGTGTTGTGAGAGGAGTGGCGCAGGTTCGAGTCCTGGCCACGTCCTTTTTGTTATTTTATTTTTTTTTTCTTTTTAACTTTTTAAAACACAAACCTGTTACACTTTTAAGCTCAAAAACATAAACACAATTCCAGTATTAACAAGAATTAAGCCAAATGGATCAAAAAACGTGCCCAGGTGAGCTTTGTTTGATGAACACAAGAGAAGCTTTCTTCACTTGTGAATATAAGACAAGAGGGCTTGTCTCTTGGTTTTTGGTGGTGATTTTGATGGAACAAAGGCACCCTTATACTCCTTTTGAGTATAAGGAGTCAATCGAATGCAAAAACAAGCAAGTATAAGCAGAAATCAAGCACCAAATATCAACCAAGTTACTGATTAACCCTACTTGTTGACTGATGAACAAAATAACCAAAGTACATGCATAAAAATGAATTTCAAACCTTCATAACTTGCATATAATAAAAGTAAATGGCATACCAGCAATACTCAAACCTCAAACAACCTTTAATCTAGCAATGAACAAAAGATTAAGCCAAAATCTCTCAAAAATCATACAGACAAGGCAGTTACTGATTTTATATGCTATTGTCCATTTTTTTAGCATGCAAGTTATGTCAAACTTCTCCTAAACTAAAAACTGAGCACAAACAATACCTAACAACTAACCAATGACTGGAATTAACAGGTTTACCAGCAAGATTAATAACAAAAATCCTAGTATCCCCCTAATCCCAAACACTCCTTTAAAACTGAATATGCAATTTTAACACACCAAATCACTTTGAAATCTAACCAAACTGATTATATCCTGCTAAAACATGCATATAACATCTAAATGACCAATATCTAACAGCTAAACAAACCTATAACAGCTTTCATGCAATTTCCACCAAAATCACATAAATTTGAAAAATGAAAATGGTAAAAGATTTTTACCTTGAGGGACTTACATCCAAGTCCCTCAGTGACAGCCAAGTCACTTCCTATAGGCTGGGGCCTATGCTGGACGTTGGACAAGCTCCTTCAACAAACCTGCAATCAAACAAGAACAAACCAAAGCAAATACAACAAACTTCTGATTTTTCTGAAAATCTTAAAACCTTGAAACCACTTGACCTTGAAACTTAACACGTTTTAAAAACAACTTCAACACTCAGAAATCAAAATCAAAATCCACTTTCACTTTTTTGGATTTAAATTTTCTGAAATCAAAATCCTTTTTAAAACCTTTTGAAAACTTAAAACACACAAAGTGTTTAACAAACAATGATTGGAACTCAGATTAATTACTCAACAAAAATATATCAATTTCTAAAACTCATAAAAGGAATTAAACATGTTTTCAACACAAATACCAAACTTTATAAATATTTAAAAAGATTACAATTTTTTGAGTAAAATCTGGAACAAAGAGATAAGGGTCACATACGACTCCTTATATACTAGTCTAAGGAATAATCTAGAATACATAAAACCCTAGCAATGGAATGCCTAATCTGCCCTTGGAATCTTGACTGAGAATGGTCAAATTCGTCTTCATGTGATCATGTGAAGAGTCTTGGTGATGTCCAGCTGTGGAGAGTGTATCTTGGACGTTGAATACTCCTTGGGGACCAAGTAGAACAATCCTGGTCGCTAAAATGGTCGGGTGTAGGGTTTGAGGGAAAGGGACGGGGCAGGGGAGGGTCCCATAAGACACATGGGTGTGTCTTGTGGTGATGTGGAATGTGGGTTTTGGTGAGAAAATGTCTAATCAACCATCTGGAAAAGAAGGAGTAAAAACCCTTTGTTTTTTAGATTAATCGAACCTGGGGTTGATTAGGGTTTATGGGTAATTAGTGGGATGTTTAATCTATTTTGGGGGTGATTTAATTTAAAAAGGTGTTTGGAGGGAAAGGTTTTAAGTGGTTTGACTGGGGTTTGACCAGTTTATTTAATAAACTGGTTGGGTTAATGGGTGGGCAGGTCGGGTAAGGGTAGGGTTATGGGTATTTGGGTAGGTAATGGTGATGTGGCAGGATGTGACTGGTGGAAGAAGTTTGTTTGTTTGGCAGTTTGACCCCCCAAGCTTTCTTGCTTTGTTTACTTTGTGAAAAATGCTGTCAACGCCTTTTTTACTCATGACAACTTTCGGCAAGTTGTCAAAAATGGCACAAAATGTTCCAAAACTTTTCCAAGGGCTTTAAATGCATATTCTTGATTTTCCAAGGACTGATCTTGTATAGTCTTCATTCCTTAAGGACCATTCTTGTACATTTGACATTTGGAGGGTCATTTGTGACAAGTTCTTCAAAGATGAGGGACTAAAGTTGCCAATCTTTAATTCTTCAAGGGTCATTTTGCAAAATTCCAAACTTGGGCCCGGTTCATTGTGCGGCTTCGTTTCCCGTGTTCGTTTTTGAATGATTCTTGTGATCTTTTGCCATTTCCTCAATATCCGTACCTAAAAATACACAAGTAACAAACACGAGCATATATTTGGTATATTTAATGATATTTTATGCATTTTAAACCCGATTTGGACGATGAGACCATGTATAAAAGCAGTCTCATCACAAGTCTCGTAGGAATAAGCTCATTGTTCTCATTAGGCACCACGGTGATTCCTCCCTTCTTTGGAACCCAATGAACCGGGCTAACATATGGAGAGTCGGAAATGGGGTAAATCATACCCGCATCTAAGAGTTTAATCACTTCCTTCTTAATAACCTCATGGATTTTTGGGTTAACTCTCCTTTGACTTTGAATGGCGGGTTTATAATCATCCTCCATAAGGATTTTGTGTGTACAAAAATGTGGATCAATTCCCCTTATGTCGGATATTTTCCATGCTAAAGCTTTCTTGTGTTTCTTAAGGACTTCAATAAGTTGCTCCTTCTCATCCTCTTTCAACTCTTTAGCAATGATCACAGGTAATTGGTCTTTGCCCTCTAAGAAAGCATACTCTAGGTGGGATGGAAGGTCCTTAAGTTCAATAGGAGGTGGACTCTCTATGGAAGGTTTTACTATGGAAGGTTCCTCAATGGTAACTTCTTGTGGAATAGGAGAAGGAATAGGGTCCTCATTGAGCAACTTTTGGATTGTAAGAATATCTTCTTCCCAATTAATGGGAGAATCATCATCACCAAGAAAGTTTGACTCAAATTCCTCCAAGAGGAAATCACTCTCTCCAAAAGGTGTTAAAGAGGGAGTAATTGAGGCCACGGTTTCAACATGGGGCATCTCATCACTAGTACTCTTGCAAGCATCATGAAAGTGTTCATCACACACCTCATCTAGCACATCAACAATGTTAATAGTCTCACACGGTCTAGACTCCTTAACCTCTTTCCTATCACAAACGTTTCCTAACTTAAACACCACTCTCTCATCTTCTACTCTCATAATTAGTTCTCCTTCCGCCACATCTATCAATGTACGACCCGTTCTCAAAAATGGTCTACCAACAATCAAAGGTACTCTAGGATCCATGTCATAATCAACCACTACAAAGTCGGCCGGAAACGTAAACTTATCCACACCTACAAACACATCCTCCGCTATACCTACGGGGTAAGCTATGGTTCGGTTGGCTAATTCAAGAGTCATCCTAGTGGGAGTGAGCTCGGGAAGAGAGAGTTTTTTCCAAACCGATAAAGGCATGAGGTTAATGCTTGCCCCTAGATCCGCCAAAGCCATGCAATTTTCAACACCGGGAAAATTACAAGGTATCAAGAAGCGCCGCGGATCTCCAAGTTTTGTTGGTAAGGTTTTAAGTAGCACGGCGGAACAATTTTCATTAAGGGATGTGTTGGGCAAATCAACCAATTTTTCTTTGTTTGAGAGTAAATCCTTGAACATCTTAGCAAACTTTGGCATATAAGCAAGAGCTTCCGCAAAGGATATATTGATGTTGAGTTGCTTGAACATCCTTAAGAAATTGGAGACTTGGATGTCATCCTTGTTCTTTAACTTGTCCTTTTTCAACCTTGAAGGATATGGAAGAGTAGGTTTTTGTGTAGGTGGATTAGGTGTTGTGGTAGAAGATTTGTCTTTGTTGGCTTCTTCATTTGGAAGTGTGGAAGGTAGAGGAGAAGTATGAATGGGAGCATTTTGAGGTGGTGAAGTAGAGGTAGAAGACTTGTCACAAGTAGGAGCACAAGTGGGTTGAACAATAGGAGGTTTAGGAGGTGAAGGATCCTTTGTTGTTTTTCCACTCCTTGTTGTAATAGCATTGACATTTGCCCTTGGATTTGTTTGTGTGTTGGAAGGTAAAGCCCTTGTGGTCTTTGATTATACATAATTTGGTTTTGAAGAAGAGCAAATTTCTTGTTATTTTCCTCTTGATTATCTTTCAATTGTTTCTCAAAAGAAGTAAACTTTTGAAGCATCAAATCCATGGGGTTAGGTTGCACATTTCCTTGATAAAAACCTTGTTGTGGGAAAGATGGAGGTGGTGGATTAAATCCTTGGTTTGGTGGATAGAAGTTATTTCCTTGAGGTTGAAAATGATTGGGTGCCTTGTAGTTATTTCCTTGGTAAGGTGGTCTTTGCCCTTGATTCCTTGGTAAAATTTGAGGAGGATTTTGTTGAATTTGGGTGGGTGGTTGGGGTGGGAATCCTGGTGAAGTAAGGTAGTTTTGGGACTTGTAAGAAAGGTTATTTGGATTGATATTTGGCTTGAAGTGTTCACGATGTTCGTCATGGTAAGCATAGCATTCCCCTTGATAAACTTGCACCTTATCACATTGTTCATAAGAATGGGGACCTCCACAAGTTACACAAGAAAGAGTAACGGCATTCACATTATTTGAAGAATTGTTCAATGAAACGGTCTTAAGGGCTTGAACTATCTCTTGAGTCATTTCTTGTTGACCTTGTTTGACTTGTTGAAGGATCTCTTGGTGATATTTAAGGAATTGGTTATCACAAGGTGTTTGAGAAGTGTTTTGGATAACATGAACTCTTTCTTCAAATTGAGAGTTTGTTTGAACCATTGCTTTAGTCTCAATGATGTCCACGGCCTCTTGCATGGATTTTAGAAGAATATTCCCTCCCGCAGAAGCATTGAGTGAATCTTGGTGGTGAGATTTAAGGCCGGTATAGAAAGTATTGATTTGGTGAACGTCATCCAATCCATGGTTAGGGCATCGCCTCAATAACTCTCTATACTCTTCCCAAGCATCACTAAAGTATTGACTAGGTTTTTGTTGAAAGCCTATAATTAAGTTCCTCAAGGCCATGGTCTTAGATGGAGGAAAGAACTTGTTCAAAAACTTAGTGGTGAAACCATCTCATGTGGTGATACTATCGGGTGGTTGGGTGTCTAACCAATGCTTAGCTTGTCCCTCTAGTGAAAATGGCACTAACATCAACTTAATAGCATCATGTGGAACTCCATTGTGCTTAATGGTATTGCAAAGAGAAAGGAATCTCTTAAGGTGATCATGAGGATCATCATTCTTGTTACCATAGAAAGGTGTTTGTGAAACCATAGTAATCATAGCCGTTTTTAGCTCAAATGTATTTGCGGGAATGTCGGGAATCCTAATAGCACTAGCATATCCATGAACATTGGTTTGCAAACGTTCCATCAAAGAACGATTATCAACAGCCATGGCTTCTTGTTGTGGAGGAGTCAAAGCACGATTCTCGTGATCGGCTTGATGGACGGTGGTGGTCTTACTCTTTCTCTTTTTCTTCCTTTTCGGAGGAAGAGGTTGTACACCAATCGGTATTTGTGCACGCCCGCGAGTGAGCATGCAACTCAATACGAGGAATGAGAGAGAAGCTCTCGTGTGACTTTGAAGAGAAAAGGATTATCCTCTTCGAGTTTCAATATAAAATATCCACAAGAAAATAATATATATGTATGTACTACTTGGGTGCAAGACCCCCAATGAAGCCTTCCTTCTTAGAATACTCACAAGTGAACGGGGGGTTAGGTGGCGCGAAGCACTTAAGTACCTATTGACCCTTAGATGGCATTTTATAGCACATCTCCTTTCTATTCACTTAAATGTTCGCATTCTTCGAATTGTTGCTTATTGAGAGTATTTATCTATTCTTGCTTTATTTTGTTTGATCGATACACGTGTCAAGGACCGGAACGCCCCTCAACACGGTGTATTGCCTCGGCAATACTTATGGAGAATATGTAGATTGGTTGTTCTTATACGTATACGTATTTACTTATTATAATATATGGAAAATATTTTTGTATTTATGAGTTTTTAAGAGAAAATACTATATGTACATAAAAACCGAGAGAATCCAATAATATATATTTTTGGGTGCAATCACTTAGGAAAAAAATTGCTTTTTGGATTTTTTAATTTGTTTGGTCAATTCTTTAGGAAAAGAATTGTTTTGTTAATCTTTTAGTTTTCATATATTTTTATATTTTTGATTTTTTATTTGTTTTTGATTTATGATACGTAAAAATAACGTTCACAAGGTGAACGGATCCCAAAAGCCAATGAAAACCGTCAATCGATAGTCTCTCGTAAAGTCAAAGAACCGGCAGCGGCGCCATTTGAAATTGTGTATAATGCAGTTCGTTTTTTTCAGTTCTTGTCTAATTGAAAGTCCTAACAATATCGGGTTTTTAACTGTTTTTGGTTGTATATATTTTTTTTTGGAAATTCTATTTGCTAATTCAAGCAATGCCTTGCAAAACTGAAAAATATTATCTACTTATATGTAAAACATCGTGCAAATACCAAGTTTATATTCAATTAAAATTTAAAATGTAAATTTTACAACTAAAAGGACTAAAAATGTAAATTTTATGAAAAGTAAAGGCTCAAAATGTAAAAATAACAAGCATAAGGACTAAAATTGTAAAAAACAGTTAACTATGAGGATCAAAAATGAAAACTATGCAACAAACTAACCAATTCTCAACAAATCCAAAACTTACTAACTAATTTTGAACAAATTTCAAACTTAAAGGATCTGATTAAACAAAACCCTAAAAAGTTTCAAGTTTAGCCAAGTTTAAAACCAGTTTAATACATCAAGGACTAAAGTGCAATTTTTGGAAAATATTAAGCAAAAACGGGTTTCAAAAACAAATAAGCTCGTTTGAGCTTATTTCTCAACCATAATTGTTCAAACCACTTGCAAACTGCTTAAAATCAAAAATAAGCTAGACCTGTAAGAGAAAATTTGATAAAACTGGCTAAAACTCTGATAAGCACTTTCCAATAAGCACAAAATAAGCTCAAAAAGAATCTAGACATGCACAACTGGATTTTTGTAATGAAACTGATTAATGAACTCAAAACATGAACGGGAAATCCAGTCATGTTCAAAATCATCCAGTAATAAGCTTGGAATTTGAAATAAGCTAAAATTTGGCTTATGTTGACCAGCGTTGACCAAGCTTTTTTTCAAAAAGCTCAAAATCTCAAAAATCAACCAAAAGCACTAACTAAGTGAATTTGTAAAAGAAAATTGACTAGTTTATGAATAGGATTGAGAGATATGAAAAAGAAGTTTGAACTTTACAGAAACATGCATTTGCTTATCAGTTTAGATTTTTGCTTATTCCCACTTGTTTACTGAATACTGTACAAAATGCTTATGGACAATGAAACTTCATATTATGACCTAGATTTTAGAACTGGTTTGATGGAATTTCATTAAGAAACAAGTAAATGCAAGGCAAATGAAAATCACTACTTTTCTGAATAAAACTGACTGAAAAATGACCCAAACTTTTACAATGCCATTTGCCTCTTTGACCTTAATCTTGACTTGAAATTGACTCAATTCTACTAGTTATCACTTATTTACTGAAAATGAATACTAGTCTGCCAAAAATCAACACTTGAAAATCCTACACAAGCTAATGCCAAACACTCTTTTACAGATCTTTTTGAAATTTTTGTGAAGCCTTTTAAGTACAAGTCTAAGATGAGTAAAAAACTATAGCAAACCAAATTCAGTAATCAAAATGAGATGTGTGAAAGCTAGTTGCAAGCAATGATCACAACAAAGACACAAAATGGTGAACCAATCCAAAGTGACTGAAAATAAGCTAAGAACAGGATAATAACAAAGCTAATGAGCAGATTAAAGCTACACTAAAGCTACCATATGACTAGAATCAATTCAAGAACAGGCTAAACAAGTTTTATCATACAATCAAACAAGCTTTAACTAGAATTGAGCATGCATTTTGACAATTGAGTGGAATTGAAAACAAGAACCGTTTGCACCTATTGTAGTAACCTTTGAGCAGTAGAGGAGTGCTGAACTCTCTAGTCTAGTGCTAACCACCATCTTAGCACTAGATTCAACTATCTACAATCAATCAAACAGCTACAAATCAACAGGAATCATCATAATGGCTTGAATTCTTCAAATCTGCTAGAACTTGGACTAGAATCAACAAACAGCTACAATCTTCACTCAAAATCAGTTATGATCAAGGTATGATCATAACAAACTCAAAACAGCAACAAGAGTAACAATGGTAGTAGGAGATGAATAGTAAAGAAGGTAAGGAGATTTGGTGGGAAAGTAAGAATTTGAATTTTATTAATGAAAAATTGGTTACAAAGCTGTTAAGTGGTTACAAACTAACTAACTAACTCAAGAGTGTGTCAAACTCTTGAGTAGTTTAGCTAAAAACTAGAAATGGTGAAAGGAAAAGAAAGTGTGTGTGTTTTCACACTTTACAACTACTACAAGAAATGAAGCCTAAGCATGCTATTTATAGACTTGGGAAGAAGAGCAGTTGGGGTTGTTGACGTGTTGGAGCCAATCCCAGACTTCCACGTGTCATAATTCTGCTTAATTGATTTTGCAGGTATGAACTTAAATTGGGGATTCTTTGTGGAGTTGATTTCAGGTTAATTGGTTATGACCAATGGATTCGTCTTGTGATTTTAAGCAAGTTTCATGTTAAGCACTTCTCTTGAAATCCACTCTAGCTCTAACCCGATCCTGGAAATTTTGTTAGTTTGAAGATGCCACGTGTGAAGTCTTCATTGGTTGAAAAGGGTGCACACGGATTGCACTGTTATGATTTGCTCATTAATGAAAGGCGGCGCTAGTGGATATTAAATGCCATGATGTGGCAATCCAGGTCCATTTTTCCTTGGCTTCTTATTGGACAAGAGTTATTCACATGGATCACACTTGTAATAATTTTCAAAATTGGCAGAAATGACCCTTGAACTTTGGCAGATTGTATTTTTGAGCTTGTAACTTCATTTCTTTGGCATATTTGGTCCTTCAAACTTCATTCTTGAACAAAATTGGTCCTTTGACTGAGTTGACTTGAGAGTTGACCAAATTTGACTATGATCTTGACTTTTACATATTTACACTTTGGTCCTTCATCTTTGGAAGATTGTCAAGATAGGTCCTTGCACTTTCAAAGTCTTGTCACTTTTGATCCTTCTTTGTCTTTTTCACCAAATTAAGCTTGATTATTCCTTGTTTGCTTGAAAATGCATCCTTTTACCTACACAAGTGTACACAAACACAAACATACCACATAATACTGTTTTTACAAGATAAATTGGTATTTTGCTTCATGTTTTAGGGTTATTTGTTGATAAATTGATATGAGTTTTAGCTCATATCAATTTTTAAGGTGATTTCGTGGGTGTTCATCTCTCGATCTTTGCTTCGTTCGGTAAACCTTAAATATTATTTTCTTAATTGTTTTATTGAATCATGAATTAAATGGATCGAATGATACTGAACACATCTTAATCATAAATAAATCAAGACTTGAATCGGGTTTTGGTTTTGTTTATGGGCCATGGAAACCGAGAACCCCTTCAAGGGGTGCTCTCGGTGGGCTTTTGGGGACCAGCCACAAGCTAGCAATAGCTACTGTGGCTAATCGGCGCAACCCCTAGGGCTGTAGTGGGAGTCTCGACGCAGCAGTGGAAACCGGCGTAACAGTGACTACTGCTGCCGGCGGGTATTTTGGCCGGGTAGTGGGAACCCGCAACAGGGCCGCGGGGTGGCGATGTGTGGTTCGCGCAGCCGAGACCAAGGGCTCTCGGTGGGGATTTGGTTTGGGGCTCGGGTAAACCGAAGAACAAAGGAAAAGGGGAGTGTTTGGTTTATTGTTTCGGCTTATTTACCTCGGGCTTATAAAAGTTAACTTATTATATAAATTGTATTATTAAGCACGATTTAATTTAAATGACTTATTAATAATATGATTTATTCAAATGGGTATATTATTAATTATAATCAATTATAACTCATGAAATATTATTAATTAATAATCAAAATATAAAACATGATATATTATTAATTAATAATTATTTATAAACTATGACATATGAAAATTATGTATTAAAATGACTTATTAATATAACAATTATTAATTAACCATGACTTATAAGTATTTGCTTATTTAATATGTTTATTAAACCATGACTTATATAATCAGCTTATTCAATGAACAAGGTAAATTATTAAGTATATTAAACGAGCTTATTACTATTTTTGGAAACATACTATTATGGAAACATACTATTTTTGGAAACTTACTATTTATGGAAACTTACTATTTTTAGAAATTTCTTCAATATGGAAACTTACTATTTTTGGAAATTTACTATTTATAAAAACCTGCTATTTTTGGAAAGTTACTATATATGGAAACCTGCTATTTTTGGAAAGTTACTATATATGGAAACCTACTATTTTGGAATGTTACCATATATGGAAACCTGCTATTTATAGAAAGTTACTAACAATGGAAATATCAAGTATAATAACACAAGAAACATGTAATACGTTAATCAAGAACACATGAAACATATAATATCAAGGAAATACACGATGAACCATGAACAAGTAACTCAAGTCATGAACAAGTAATTAAAAATTTAGAACTAGTAACTTACTAATGAACAAGCAACTCATACACGTCCTTTATTATGTAGCATACATGAAGTCGGAGTAGTACATTCTTTTGCTGTTCGTCTTTTGCCGATTACTAGACATAAGGTACGGATATTTCGTCCTTCACTAAGTACATCTATTTCTATGCATGATTAAGATTCTCCGTTTGCTATCCCATCTGTTTTCCCTAGTTTTCATATCATTAATCTTTTCATTGTTTACCATGCTATCATTTTAATTGCTAGAGCTATATATGCATGACCATGACTTCCACGACCACCTAGTTACGAGGTACCATAACCATGACATATGAGGCACTTGTGTCATGACTCTTCCTCGATGAGAGTGATTTCTCGCGACGTCCCTCCACGTTCATGTTGGCTATTATTATTATTTGTGGGGCGTATGGGTGCATCCTAGTTACATGTTTACAGGTTTACACGTACATGGTGATTGGTTTGGTATGTGCTCTACACCCCATCACATTAGAGCTGGTCCCTCCACCCAGATTATTATTTATTAGAGGTCACCCCTCTATGTATTCATGCACGTTGATAATATGTTATGACTTATATGAGCCCGTGGGCATTTAAATTATATTGCATGCACAAACTTAAGACTTTTCAGTTATCCTTTTATTTATAAATCATCTTCCAGGTTTTCCAGGACATACACATATTCTGTTGCATTTCATATCTTTTACTCATATTTTAGGTATTCTTATCTTGTCATTATATCCGTTCACTGAGCGTATTGCTCAGCCGTATTTTCATTCCATGTCCCATACGGCGGGTACCCAAGGACAGACTTGAGCATTTGAGAGTACGTACATCGGATGGAAGCTACCTTAGACTTCTTTCCTTTTGCATTTTAAATACTTATGCTTTGTTGGACAATGTTTAGTTCTTTCTACTTCATTCACTTTATGCATGTTTAGCTTATGTTTGGAAGCCGATGTTTGATTCTGGCTTTCCTATTGGTCATTTATGTTTTACGACATTATACATTGTTATGCTTTGATGACACGGCACAATTATGACATAACGGCCTCTGATGACGTATAGTCCCCAACCGGGTCATGAACCCGAGCCACGGGTACTACCCGTATCCGGCCCATCACGGATGGGTGGGATTAATGTTATTTAAGCCTATGGGCTTAGATGAACAGTAACCGCACACACGTGTGCGGCCCACGGCCCGACATGGCCGGTACAGTGTTAGACAGGATCATACTCCTACTATGATTAGGATTTATCCCAAAGGAGAGGATATTCACTCGCCATAATTAGAAGATAACAATCAGTCTAATTATGGTATTTATCCTTTCCTTGGGGCCGAAGCATCAGTGACGGCCCATTAGGGTTTCACTGCCTATATAAGGAACCCCCAAGGGTTCCACAAAGGTATTACATTCTACACACTCACATCTCATCCGATTCTCATAACCCTAACCGATTACTTACTCTCACGCTGGAGTCTAATCGTGGGATACATTCCCACGGTAAGCCTAACGCGTGTTGTTTTAGTGTGCAAGATCCCAACCAAATAATTCACTTGGTGCAGGAGCCGGAGTCTAGCCAACCCGAATTAAGCCTAATTCGGGTCTAGCAAGGATCACCCAACTTTTGTATCAACAAGTTGGCGCCATCCGTGGGACCATTACACTAAGCTAGAGCAAATCTCATCTCGATCTCTCAATGACAAAAGGACATCCGCAAGGAAACCCCAGGAACACAAATCCTGGGAACCGGAAGTCTCTAGGGGACGGGATACTCATTCCAAACCGATCCCCTAGTAACCAAACAGGCGCACCGAATAACCGAAGTGGTCTTCATTCCATGGGTATGACAAGCACGTTCGCTGTCATGCCACCACCTACTTAGACCTTGGATAACCCTGATCCAGGGAGTGCGCCCAAACCCATAACAAGGAGCCGCGCAGACCATCGACTGAGGAAGAAGTGGAGGTCGAACCACTCAGTGAGGAAGATCTTACTCGAGTTCTCACGCAGAACTTCGAGAGGATCGTCCCAGGAATTACATCCAGGTTGAACCTAGGGAGGGACCTCCAATCTAGTCTCAACTTTGGCAGTGCCGGACCAAGCACCTCTCCTCAAATTCAGAGGAAGCGAAGGGCACGACCCAGGAGCGAAACCTCTTTGAGGAAACTCCCTAACCTAGGAATGTGTTCGAACGCATAGGGGATCGTCTTATGCAGGAACTACTACAATCCCGTGAGGAGGGAGAGAGGTCTGATGGTTCACCCGAACGACCAGATCTGGAGATAACAAGAACTAATCGCCGCACAAGCGTGTGGGACAGGATGAATACCGGGAAGAAGGCTCCTAGCTCTTCTCACAAGAGCGGTCCTCACCCAAAGGATGGGGCACCGCCCCCTTCTCCCGGTCCATCAGGAGAGGATTCAGATGACCATCCACCCAAGCGTCGCCGACCTAGGCGTACTCCTCCACCGCCACCAGACAATGAAGAGTACTACGACGGCCCCTACTATCGCGAGGCGGAAACAGAATATTCTCCCGCCCATTGTGTGATCCTAGTCTCACCCGTCCATGGGCTGATCCCAGGGAAGATCCTTTTACCCTCCGCATACGGAATTATTCCGAGGATACAAAGCATCGCATGCCGGCGTACGTCAAGGCCTATGACGGGACTGGCGATCCGGATGATCACCTAAAGATATTTGACACGCATGAAAAAATTGAACGATGTCCCATGCCTATATGGTTCCAAATGTTCAATTCAACCTTGATCGTCAATGCTCGTGATTGGTTTGAGGGACTTCCTCCTCGAAGCATTGATAGCTTCACGGAACTACGTACTGCGTTCAAGAACAATTATACTCAGCGAAAGAAGTATAATAGAGACCCAGTCTCACTGGCAACCGTCAAGCAACGGCCTGGGGAATCTACGGAGGCCTTCACCGAACGCTTCAATGACGAGTGCACGCGCACAAAGACAATGCAGGAACTTCTGAAAATTTCTGATTATATGCACGCCATAACAGACAGGGAATTAATCAGACGTCTCAATGACAAGCGACCGGAGAGGTATGACGACCTTATGGAAACGGTCAGAAACTTCATAGAGGGAGAAACTGCGGTAGCCGCGGCTTACACTTCAAAAGGAAACAGCTACCGATCGAACGACCAGTCCAGGAGACAGTCGGGCGGTCAAAACATCTAGAGTAGTGGGAGGAGCTCACACTACAAGAGCCAAAACAAAGGAGGGCTGTAACACCCCCAAATTCATACAACTCAATACAACGGAAGACTAGTTGGTGTTACGGGATAGCACATTACTCACATCATAGACAACGCATAAAAATCGCGTCGTTTAATAATAAATCATTTCCATTCGTAAATATCAAAGTTACATTGGTCCCAAGTCATATTTTTTTCATACAAAGTTTTACAAAGTATTTGAATGGAAATAAGTATTTAGGTGCGGGCCATGAATTCTTGTTTTCTTCCCGAGAATTACCTTCAAGTACCTGAGACAAAACATGTTAAAAGAAAAGGTCAGCGATAACGCCGAGTGAATTCATAGAGTTTAATAAAATCCATCAATATAATATCAGTATAAAATTATTACTGAAAATCATCTTGTACAAATCATTTTAATAGGCCATAAAATAGCCAAAGTCATTTTATACAAATCTTTATCGAAAATCGTAATATAGGCATTTGCCTTAAAAATCATTATACAAATCATTGTCGTTAAAAACACCATACAATACGTTTTGCAACGTTGTATAGATTAAATAAAACCATTATATGAATATGGTTATAAAAAGCCTTAAAAATCATTATACGAGCCAATGTCGTAAAAACGTCATACAATACGTTTTGCGACGTTGTATGAAAATAAAAACCGTTATATGAGTATGGTTATGAAAACCAAAACACAAACATAATATCAATAGTATGACCCTGTATTGCTAGTCAGGCAATACATCGTAATTCTGAGCGTCTAGTAGTATTTCGTTAGTTTTTTTATTATTATAAGCCGCATGACATTGTTACCTTACTAAACAAACAACGGGTAGCTAACCCGATACCAATTTTTCCCATCTAAAGTAGCGTGTCGTCACAAAGGTCACGCTATGGAAATCTTCTCATACATAAATTCGCTTACCAATCAATGTGGCACGACAGGGATCAACCGTCAAGGCGCGAACTGGGGTGATCGTCCCCAAATAGTACTATTAAATGCATAAGCGTCTACCAACTCCCGGTAGTTCACAATTCATGCTAATGGGACTTTTAGTGACATAACCTAACTTTAATAATCCATTTAATTTCATCTATCGGGTCCTTTAATCATTTATCGGGTCATACAATCGGGTCATTCAATCATTCGGGTCCAAAATCAATAAACAAACAATCGGGACAAATGGTGTCCTATTTTATAAAAACTAACATGTTATCTCCCTCGCGGGTTTATAAAACATTTATAAAACATTTAAAAGAGTGCGAGGCTATGAACTCAAGTTGATGTGGGAAGGCGGGTTATCGGCAATTCGGACGTACGGTACGTGCTTCAATCACGGAAACCTAGACAAATAATACTCGTCTTAGACTCATGTCCAATGACTTTATAAAAATAACAATTATGTATACATATGATGATTTTATATATATGATGATCAAGTGGGTTTACATATTCTCATTTACTCATTTTTGTGTTATAGGTCGATAACTTTTATATTAGTTTACTAGTTTTACCCATTTACGTGTCTTAAGTCCAATAAGCTTATTATAAGTTATTTAACTTATTTTAATCCATTTTGTACTTATATTATCAGTACTTAAACTTTACAAGTTGGGCCTAAATGGGTTAAGCCCAATAAGTTCTTTTTACAAGTTTTTATCTTATTTAGTCCAATTATTAGTCCAATATGCTTAATTTGCTCGTAAATGTCCGTATTTCTTATAGTTCGGGTTTTATCGGTTTTTACTTGTTATACTTGTCTATATATCAGTATATAAGTTTTATAAAGTTTTCATTAGACGGTTCCAACCATCTAAGTTTTATTTAACAAAAACGTTAATTTTTACGGTATTAGCCGAAAAAGTCGTAAAAACAATGTTTATAGTTTTATAACTTATAAGTATTATTTCACTACCATTTATATAAGTTATTCATTCATTTACCCCTTTACACATTTATATAAATAAGCTTTATAAGTTGGTGGGTTTTAATTTATATTTTATACTATTAAATTTTTAGTGCTTATATAATAGTATTATTCTTTAATTCCCAAAAATCTGATTTTTATCTTCACTTTCACCAAAACTGCCATATCTTGAGTTCTATATGGAGATAGAAGCTCATATTTTTATCACATAAACTAAATGATATGTGATACATTTAACTCTTCTATAGCTACTGTTGAATCATCCTTTAAGTATTTTCTAAAAATCGTCCAAAACAGTAACCTCAGATTTATACCTTAAACTTGTTTTGATCATATCTCACTCATTACTTTGATTCCATTGCATGGCCAACTCTCACATGTGTACAAGACTCATAGCTTACTGTATATCAATTCTACTTCATCATTTTATCAGTTCATAACATGTTTCTTTACTGTTTTATATAGCCATGTAAATTAATCAAGATTTTAACCTTGTTTCTTATGGTTTTTCACCTTTTTAATCATATTTATCAACACCAAATCCCCACATAACATTTTTATCATCATATAATCATCATACATATACAATAGGAAATAAAATACATGTTTACATAATCAAATTAACAAAAAGATGAGGAGGACAATCTTTATACCACCATGATGATGTAGGTTGATCAAAAACATAGATTTTTGATGGAGAAACTTGTGATGCACCAAGACCATCTTCAAGACCACCATTCTTCATGAACACCTTGTGGAAAATCAGCCCTAATACTCCATGGAAACTCCTCCTTGGATGTTATAACTTACACCAATCTTCATCTTTTTGAATGGAGATTAACATATGTTAATTATAACATATGTTTGTGGTTAAATTTTGTATGAATGATGGTGTTTTGTTGAGAAAATGGGACGGCCAAAATGAGTGTGAGAGAGAGAGGAGAGTTGTTTTTGCATGTTGTAAATGGGAAGTAAAGTTTTAGCTAGTGGTTTTGTGGAAGACTAAGCTTCAATGTGAAGCAAATGGACAAGTGTCCATAAAGATGACACCAAGGGTGGTGTGTTAGCTTAACTTGCCGTCCATATTGAGTGGGGTGGGGCAAGATTTATCTTGTCTCATCCCACTAATTTACGGGTACTCCTCGATTCTAGTTTCCTCGATTTGCGTGCCCTCGGGTCGTTTTGCGAAAAACGTTTTTATAAATTATGAATCAACGTCACAAAACGAATCTAATAAAAATTGTTTCATCAAAAACGGAGTTCGAAAACGTAAATACGTAATCCTAAGGTTTCAGGTTTAGTCGTAAAGGACGTTAAAATAAAATCGTAAGTCCTAATCTCTTCTCGTAAATTTGTGAGTTTATAAACTAACACAAATTTAAAACTCCAAAATAATATTCACGGACAAATTTATTTTCTGAAATGTCGGACTGTCGCCAAAGACGGTGTATGTAAACGTAAGCACGTAACGTAGAATCCTCCGGTTTAGACGTAGTCGATGCTACTCCAAGACGTAAATCCAAATTTCTTCCCAAAAATAAGTGAGTTCATATAATAATATTTTCAATTAAATTGAGAATAAAATATCAACCATAAATTGACGGATTGTCACAGCATTTACCCTTAAACAGGATCTTTGTCCTCAAAGATCATCTTACCTTACTACTCGCTTCTTATAGAGTTAAAGCCATGTGGGTATTTCCTCCACATTCGGTCCTTTCTCACAAGTGCAATTCATTATAATACGCGAGTTTCATCAAACATAACTACGGGAATAAGATCAGGCTTAATGTTGACTTACTTTCTCTATCCATGATGTTCACGGGTTTTTGATGAATGCAACTTTTCACCGATCTAAGCTCTACTAAGAATAATCAGATTCTCACTTGATAGATATTTCATCAAGTTCGATATACGAAACATAATTCACGCAGTCTTTGAAGTCCTAGGGTAGATCCAGCTTATATGCCTTTCAAACCAATCTTTTATATCATCTCAATGGTCCCATACAACGGGGACTTATATCCCATGATTTGTCAGATCATGAATTCATTTTTCCAAGGTTAAAAATTGTGGCATAACTTCGCTACCCATTTGGCACTTCAAGATCTACATTTCATATTCACATAACCTCCTGCCCACTATCGGCAGTTAATAATCAAATCCTAATTTCAACAATCATTTCAGATTTCGCGGGTCGGGTATTTTGTAAGGTTAGGTTCGCCATTATAGGAAACCTTAAACATAGAAGACATGTCCAACTCACAATGAGTGTATGTCGGGTGTCTTCATCTCAACTCTTGCTTACAGATGCTCTAATTTCTAAATCTTAACAAGATTCGATCTCGATCCTAACACGATGATTATCAATGATAATCCTTCCAAAGGAAAACGATTATACGGTTCATTACCAAAGGTCAATCATTCAAACACAAAACAACACTTATATTACCTTGTATCGTTACTTTACCTCGTCCCTTCGATTTGGGGTGGTACATAGTACTCTCATCAAGGTTCGTTCTCAATGATTTCTGAGCAAATCTCTAGAAATTCGATGCGAAGCGAGGATCTTGATATAGATGATCGATACAGGCACGCTATGTTTACATAACTCTTTTGCATTTATCATTAACGAGAATGATATTAGCAGATTTGGTCAGTCTGTCGACGATGACCCAAATCGAATCAAATTCAGATGATGACCTTTGCAATAGTTAGACGTTTACTAATGTATGAGGCGATGTCTGCCTTCATAATTGCCATTAGTACAACTTCTTCAGACAAAGATACTTTTAGTCAAAAATGACATACATATAATACTTATACTTACAAATTCCAATATAACTATATCTCACAATCCTCTATTTTTAGGCAACCACAAGTGGTCTTTAAAACATTTAACGCTATCGGCTTCTTAATTTTTAATGGTTCACATTATCCGCGAACCCCTTTTATTATTTATATTATCCTTCTTACAAATATCGTTTATTTTTATATTGTTCGGCAAATTATTTTGCACACTCATTATTAAGGAACGTGTCCTAATTGGTTCTTTATCTTTTATACATAATGTGTCAGTATTTACGTTCACTTTCCTGATGAAAGAAATATCATATCCGTATTTATTCAAATATCTTTCTTCATATCTTCTAAGTATCAGTTTCGTCTCATTTATAATTTTTATCAGTTTTTCTCAATCCGGCGTTTAAAGCGTCGATAATTATTACAATTAATTAAGTAATAATTAAATTTTTATGAAATGTAAACGTAAAGATTTTAAATTTCTTAGTTCGACCAATTATATAAAATGTTCAAAAATAAATTTGAATTTAATTAACAAGATTTTTGTTGATTTATCCAAAATATTTAATAAGATCCGTAATTGTTCGAAAAATCTTCGGTTTATATTTTGGTCAAAATTTTCTTAGTTTGAAAAGTAAAAATTATCGTTTCAAATTTCAAGTTATGGTTTAAATGGGTTTCCTCAATCCTTCTTAGGTTATCTTGAGGTATACACTAACATTTACCCCTAAACAGAAGTTTAGTTAAATGGTTTGTGTATAAGGGAATAATCCCTTTAAAATCCTTTGTTAAAAACATTTGTCAAAATATATTTCCATTTCTTTTTGGTAAAATCCAAAGTCTTAAAAGGGCTCTAAATTTTTGAAGAGTCAATATGCATACATCTTACCATTATTAATCCAACGGTCATTTTATGTAAAGGATTAAGTATTTAATCCCTAAGCGTTAATGGTTCTAATCTTTGAAAAGTCAATATAGCTTCCATTATCTATTAATCACACGGTTAAATCATATAAAGGATTAAGTCCTTAATCAGATGTTAAATATTTAAGGTACAGGTTTTTATCGTTCGGCCAATTCAAGGCAATCTATAAATGATTATTAACCTCATTCTCATTTTTATAAACAAATGGTCTTTAATGATCACGAGCATGATTTTATCAAATTACAGTCTACACACGTGATTCACCAAATTTATGAATACTACATGTGCATTAGTCAATCCAAACGACATCACGTGAAACTCATAATGTTCATTACAAGTAACGGATGTAGTGATTGGAATAGATAATCTTCTTCGCGGACGCGAAGTTGATAATAACCATACCGTGGATCAAATCTTTAAAACATACGCTAGAACCTTGTAAATGATCGAATAAATCTTCCATTTCGAGTTATGGATATCATTTTCGATTGTCAATTTACTCAGTCACAGTAATCTATAAATATAAGGAATGATAACACCATATCTCTTCAGGATGACAGGCTTGGTATAATAAAATCTTTCTCCGACAACTATCTCAGTTGTACGGTAATTCCTTTAATTTAGATGGTGTTGACGTATAGTGCACAAGCCACAAGTGCAGCACCGGAAATATAATCAATACCAATTTCAACTTGCCTTAATGGCGAAAGTTTAGGTAATTCACCAGTAAATACCTCCTAAAGTTTCAGATAACAAAAACATCTTTTAATAAATTCATATTAGGTTCTGCTAGATTACAATATCTATAACTAATTCACAACTATTCACGGTATAATTTCAAGTCTTAATACAGGATATGGTCATCCATCAAGAATTATTTAGATCACTTTTGATAATCAACATCTTATCATTTAGGGGAATTCTATCTGAGTTCCCATCAATTAAGACAATGTCGTCATGTCATAATCAATCTATCCATTCTACTGGCAATATTAACTTTCCAGTTTCATTATCATCGATAAGATGTGAACTTCTCAAAAGACTAATAATAATTCATAATCTTTCACAAATTCAAGGATATATGGAGACACAACTACCATTAAAAGAGTAAGGTCAACGCAAAATCTACGCGAGAGAATTTCAAATCAGATACAGATGAAAACATTTAATGAATATGAATATATTCCATGTTTTCATAATTTGAGTACGCATTCGAAAGCTCCTCGGATCGTTACCCAGGTCATTCAAATGAAATCAAATCAAAAGAAATGATAAGAACGTCAATACATCCAGTCGGGTATCAACACTCGGTAATCAAATACTTTTCCTAAGAATCTCACTACGGGAGAATTGGACAAGAAAGAATTGTCAATTGTCAAATAAGACAATTTCCACAGATGAATAGATTTGACTCAGAAGAGTAGATGCTACAGGCACATATGTAGGTGTCCCTAACACTATGTCCCTATTTTTCACTTCTTGCAGATCTCATAATTTTTAATCTTTCACAATCTTCAAAGAAAATTTAGTGTTTATTAATCAGTTTTATGGTGACTACTAATCAGCCTTGCATGGTCCATTCCAAATTGTATGTAGGCGCGCAACTATATACAATTTCAAGATTAACGATGCAATACTCAGTTCGTCAAAATTTTATCTTTATGTTTATAATAAAAACATTTTTCATGCTTAATTCTTAAATAAGAATCAGAATAAATTTACAAAGATTTTCTTTGCTATGAAAACAATTAAGTTTTCCAAGGCGTCTCATAAACAACTTCATTTTGATATCAATCACTTATAAATCTCACTTTGAATAATCCTTTTTGTGTTGAAAATTGAATTTTCTCAAAGGATACCGTTTTAACTTTATAAAAATAATGTGTGATCTGCAAAAGAGTGATGAAGAGTTGTTCACCAAGAACTAACTACAATATGATAGGAAATGAGCTTTAGCCAAATAATCATGAGGTTCATGATCTCGATGGCACTCTAAAAGAATAATTCACAACGTAACTCAATCAATATGAGTACTTGTTCAATGGTTGCATCACTAATGCGAACATTAAGAACAAGTAAGAAAAGGTAGATAACATCGATACATGTAGAATTTAGCAATCAAAGGTAGTCTTTTCATTAATCACAAACAAGTCAAAATTGTACCGTAACACATTACGTGTCACTATGTCATACAATTCTCAGAACTCATCCTACCAACTGATATCTCAGTTAAGTTAGGGATTATTTTTAAAAGATACCATAATGAATATTAATCTACAAGAGTCATTAGGTGTTCCATATGTCCCGGAAGATCCATTGGTCCCAATTCAGAAGAAGATTTCTTCAATTTATTTCTTGGACACTGGGCATCCTCATTAGTGGACAATGGCCTAGGAACAACACTTAACACGAATCGACAATCATTTAGAACCTTATAATTAAATCACAAAACTTAACGATTTCTATTAATAATCTCATATTCCATACGGGTTAAATTTTACTTTATTCAAGTTTCAACCAATTTTATACTCAATTCGTTATCCTACCTCGTTCTCCAATATTTTTAATCTTATTCTTTGGCCTTGATAGGGCAATAAAAACTCATTATCAACAACACTTCATTTCCAATCCTATAACTCTTACAACAACAATTATCAAATGAGTCACTAGTATGGGATGACTCATACATTCAATTAGACTTCTCGGAAAGGTACTAGTGGCATGAGGCTTTTGGTTAATGGTTCCAATAACAGCCTCAAGTGCACATTCACCCTTTCGATTTCAATTTAAGAATTGGATGACAACGAATCAGATGACATCTTCCTAGGTGGTAATGTTTTGTCAAACTCCACTCTATAAGAAAAGATCGTCATGACATCGATATCAGATTCAATCTCACCAATTCTTTTTCAATATCACGATCAACTACTATCTACATTTCTACGAATATCAACCATTTGTTGGGATCATAAATATCCACAACTTGGTTTAGATCTAGGATAGCTAGAATTCCTACGAGAATAGCTTTGATTAATTTACTAGGGGATTTAGGGTTTCTTGTGACAATCGACGTCGTATAAATACCTCGCATAAATATCAAAATAATCATCAAACAATCATGTAATAAAATTACATCATATATATATATAATCCAAGTTATATATATATTAAAATAACACTTCTTAGTCTGGTCTTGTCGGTAACTCGGGAATTCTTCGGCACCGTTATAGTCAAAAGATTTTTAGACATTTTTATAAAAAATGTTTTTAGTAAAAACATTTTGAAATGTTTTATTCAAAACCTTAGTTTTAAAAATCTTTCGTTCTCTATAACGAGAGCTCTGATACCAAACTGTAACACCCCCAAATTCATACAACTCAATACATCGGAAGACTAGTTGGTGTTACGGGATAACACATTACCCACATCATAGACAACGCATAAAAACCGCGTCGTTTAATAATAAATCATTTCCATTCATAAATATCAAAGTTACATTGGTCCCAAGTCATAGTTTTTTCATACAAAGTTTTACAAAGTATTTGAATGGAAATAAGTATTTAGGTGCGGGCCATGAATTCTTGTTGTCTTCCCGAGAATTACCTTCAAGTACCTGAGACAAAACATGTTAAAAGAAAAGGTCAGCGATAACGCCGAGTGAATTCATAGAGTTTAATAAAATCCATCAATATAATATCAGTATAAAATTATTACTGAAAATCATCTTGTACAAATCATTTTAATAGGCCATAAAATAGCCAAAGTCATTTTATACAAATCTTTATCGAAAATCGTAATATAGGCATTTGCCTTAAAAATCATTATACAAATCATTGTCGTTAAAAACACCCTACAATACGTTTTGCAACGTTGTATAGATTAAATAAAACCATTATATGAATATGGTTATAAAAAGCCTTAAAAATCATTATACGAGCCAATGTCGTAAAAACGTCATACAATACGTTTTGCGACGTTGTATGAAAATAAAAACCGTTATATGAGTATGGTTATGAAAACCAAAACACAAACATAATATCAATAGTATGACCCTGTATTGCTAGTCAGGCAATACATCGTAATTCTGAGCGTCTAGTAGTATTTCGTTAGTTTTTGGATTATTATAAGCCGCATGACATTGTTACCTTACTAAACAAACAACGGGTAGCTAACCCGATACCAATTTTGCCCATCTAAAGTAGCGTGTCGTCACAAAGGTCACGCTATGGAAATCTTCTCATACATAAATTCGCTTACCAATCAATGTGGCACGACGGGGATCAACCGTCAAGGCGCGAACTGGGGTGATCGTCCCCAAATAGTACTATTAAATGCATAAGCGTCTACCAACTCCCGGTAGTTCACAATTCATGCTAATGGGACTTTTAGTGACATAACCTAACTTTAATAATCCATTTAATTTCATCTATCAGGTCCTTTAATCATTTATCGGGTCATACAATCGGGTCATTCAATCATTCGGGTCCAAAATCAATAAACAAACAATCGGGACAAATGGTGTCCTATTTTATAAAAACTAACATGTTATCTCCCTCGCGGGTTTATAAAACATTTATAAAACATTTAAAAGAGTGCGAGGCTATGAACTCACGTTGATGTGGGAAGGCGGGTTATCGGCAATTCGGACGTACGATACATGCTTCAATCACGGAAACCTAGACAAATAATACTCGTCTTAGACTCATGTCCAATGACTTTATAAAATAACAATTATGTATACATATGATGATTTTATATATATGATGATCAAGTGGGTTTACATATTCTCATTTACTCATTTTTGTGTTATATGTCGATAACTTTTATATTAGTTTACTAGTTTTACCCATTTACGTGTCTTAAATCCAATAAGCTTATTATAAGTTATTTAACTTATTTTAATCCATTTTGTACTTATATTATCAGTACTTAAACTTTACAAGTTGGGCCTAAATGGGTTAAGCCCAATAAGTTCTTTTTACAAGTTTTTATCTTATTTAGTCCAATTATTAGTCCAATATGCTTAATTAGCTCGTAAATGTCCGTATTTCTTATAGTTCGGGTTTTATCGGTTTTTACTTGTTATACTTGTCTATATATCAGTATATAAGTTTTACAAAGTTTTCATTAGACGGGTCCAACCATCTAAGTTTTATTTAACAAAAACGTTAATTTTTACGGTATTAGCCGAAAAAGTCGTAAAAACAATGTTTATAGTTTTATAACTTATAAGTATTATTTCACTACCATTTATATAAGTTATTCATTCATTTACCCTTTTACACATTTATATAAATAAGCATTATAAGTTGGTGGGTTTTAATTTATATTTTATACTATTAAATTTTTAGTGCTTATATAATAGTATTATTCTTTAATTCCCAAAAATCTGATTTTTATCTTCACTTTCACCAAAACTGCCATATCTTGAGTTCTATATAGAGATAGAAGCTCAAATTTTTATCACATAAACTACATGATATGTGCTACATTTAACTCTTCTATAGCTACTGTTGAATCATCATTTAAGTATTTTCTAAAAATCTTCCAAAACAGTAACCTCAGTTTTATACCTTAAACTCGTTTTGATCATATCTCACTCATTACTTTGATTCCATTGCATGGCCAACTCTCACATGTGTACAAGACTCATAGCTTACTGTATATCAATTCTACTTCATCATTTTATCAGTTCATAACATGTTTATTTACTGTTTTATACAGCCATGTAAATTAATCAAGATTTTAACCTTGTTTCTTATGGTTTTTCACCTTTTTAATCATATTTATCAACACCAAATCCCCACATAACATTTTTATCATCATATAATCATCATATACATATACAATAGGAAATAAAATACATGTTTACATAATCAAATTAACAAAAAGATGAGGAGGACAATCTTTATACCACCATGATGATGTAGGTTGATCAAAACATGGATTTTTGATGGAGAAACTTGTGATGCACCAAGACCATCTTCAAGACCACCATTCTTCATGAACACCTTGTGGAAAATCAGCCCTAATACTCCATGGAAACTCCTCCTTGGATGTTATAACTTACACCAATCTTCATCTTTTTGAATGGAGATTAACATATGTTAATTATAACATATGTTTGTGGTTAAATTTTGTATGAATGGTGGTGTTTTGTTGAGAAAATGGGACGGCCAAAATGAGTGTGAGAGAGAGAGAGGAGAGTTGTTTTTGCATGTTGTAAATGGGAAGTAAAGTTTTAGCTAGTGGTTTTGTGGAAGACTAAGCTTCAATGTGAAGCAAATGGACAAGTGTCCATAAAGATGACACCAAGGGTGGTGTGTTAGCTTAACTTGCCGTCCATATTGAGTAGGGTGGGGCAAGATTTATCTTGTCTCATCCCACTAATTTACGGGTACTCCTCGATTCTAGTTTCCTCGATTTGCGTGCCCTCGGGTCGTTTTGCGAAAAACGTTTTTATAAATTATGAATCAACGTCACAAAACGAATCTAATAAAAATTGTTTCATCAAAAACGGAGTTCGAAAACGTAAATACGTAATCCTAAGGTTTCCGGTTTAGTCGTAAAGGACGTTAAAATAAAATCGTAAGTCCTAATCTCTTCTCGTAAATTTGTGAGTTTATAAACTAACACAAATTTAAAACTCCAAAATAATATTCACGGAAAAATTTATTTTCTGAAATGTCGGACTGTCGCCAAAGACGGTGTATGTAAACGTAAGCACGTAACGTAGAATCCTCCGGTTTAGACGTAGTCGATGCTACTCCAAGACGTAAATCCAAATTTATTCCCAAAAATAAGTGAGTTCATATAATAATATTTTCAATTAAATATTGAGAATAAAATATCAACCATAAATTGACGGATTGTCACAAGGGCGGTCGGAGGACAAATTTACCCCTCTAAAGATGTCCTACCGGGAGATCTTGCTGACAGAAGGGGCCAACTTCCCGAGACCTTCCCCAATGACGACTCCGCTGGACCGTCGTCAAGGAAATCGCTTTTGCGAATTCCACAACGACAACGGCCACGGCACGGAGGAATGTATCCAGCTCAAGAAGCACATTGAGTCACTGATCAAGTCAGACAAACTCAAGCATTTGGTCAAGGATTGGAAGGATGGAAAGGACAACAAGAAGTATGACAAGAAGGATCCCCAAAAGGACAAACCTTCGACTATATACATGATCCAATCCAGGCAGCGCCGTACAAGACAAAAAATTAGCCAAAAATTTTCACGCGGCAGAGAAATCTCATTCCCTCCCATCACGGCAAGTGATGTAGCCGATGCACCTCTCACGATTGAGATACGCATTAGAACACACAATGTCCGTTGTATGTATGTGGATGGAGGGTCATCAGCAGAAGTACTATACGAACACTGTTTCGTACAGTTACGACCAGAAATAAGAAGCCAATTAGTACCGGCCACGACTCCGCTCATCGGCTTTAGTGGAGACACCATCTAGCCAATAGGACAGATGCGTCTGCTGGTAACCATTGGGAATGAAGAGCATTCGACCATGGCGTGGATGAACTTTATGGTGATACGCTCACACTCTTCATACAATGGGATCATAGGCAGGCCAGGTATCCTGGCCATACGGGCAGTCCCTTCCACAGCTCACGGAATGATTAAATTCCATGTGGAAGGAGGAATTGTCACTATCTATAATGCAATCATACCACCATCCGAGTGTCATTCCGTGACAACACCAGTTCCACCTGTTCCCCCTAAGGATGAATCACCACCTCCCAATTGGAAGGTGGCAATCCATCCTGATTATCCGGAACAAGAGGTATCCATAGGGGGAACACTCTCGGATAACGGCAAGAAGGCCATGTGCTCTCTCCTAAAAGCATACTTAGATGTGTTCGCATGGGAGCCCAAGCACATGATAAGCGTTCCTCGTGCGGTAGCAGAACATAAGCTCCAAATCCGCCAGGGATATCCTCCCGTTAAGCAAAAGAAGCGCGGTCAGGCACCAGAACGCAGCCAAGTAATATTGGATGAAGTACGGAAATTGGTGGATGCAGGTATCATGCGCGAGGTATACTACCACGAGTGGTTATCCAACCCGGTCATGGTCAAAAAGCATGATGGGAGCTGGCACATGTGCGTGGACTTCACGGATCTGAACAAAGCATGTCCGTAGGACTGCTATCCGTTACCGGAGATTAATTGGAAGGTGGAATCCCTCTGTGGATATCCCTTTAAGTGCTTCTTAGATGCATACAAAGGATACCACCAGATCTATATGGCGGAAGAGGACGCAGAGAAGACGGCGTTCCATACTAGTCAAGGTGTATACTGTTATACAAAAATGCCATTCGGACTAAAGAACGCCAGGGCAACATATCAGCGGCTTGTTGAAAAAGTCATACGGAGGATGCACTTCTCCGAGACGTCCAAGAGACGTTTGACACATTGAGGAGGATTAATATGAAACTAAATAAAAAGAAATGCACGTTTGGGGAAACTAAAGGGATGTTCCTTGGATATATGATTGATCCAAATGGCAACAAGCCTTGCTCGGAAAAGATGGACGCGGTAATACAGTTACCATCTCCTCAGACACGGAAAGAGGTGCAATCCTTAAATGGGAAGTTGGCCGGGCTAAACAGGTTCTTATCGAAGTCAGCGGAAAAGTCACTCCCCCTATTCAAAACACTCAAGAAGTGCATCAAGAATGGAGATTTCCGGTGGACAAAGGAAGCAGATGAAGCTTTTGGTCAGCTCAAGCAACACCTCGCATCTCTCCCCGTGCTAGTGGCCCCCGACCCAAGGAGGAGCTCATTATGTATCTGTCAGCCACACATGGAGCAATAAGTGTGGTACTCATGACGGATAGGGACACAGTCCAAACTCTGGTCTACTTTATAAGTAGAACACTACAAGGGCCGGAGTTGAATTATTCTTCCATGGAGAAATTGGTTTTGGCATTAGTGTTTGCTACGAAACGGTTACGCTGGTACATTCAGGCGCACCGAATTGTGGTTATTACTGATCAACCAATGAAATAAGTCATCTCCAGACCAGATGTGGCCGGTAGGCTACAGAAGTTGAGCATTCTATTGGGAGAGCATAACATATCTTATAGACCAAGGACGACTGTTAAAGGCCAAATCTTGGCAGATTTCTTGATAGAGAAGCCTGATGAGGAGGGACTAGTCGTACAACAAGAAGAAACTCCAGCAGAACCATGGGTATTATTTACGGACGGATCTTCATGCACGGATGGATCAGGAGCTGGTCTTATCCTTACGAATCCAGAAGGAATGGAGTTTACATACGGCCTGCGCTTTGAGTTCACAGCCACCAATAATGAGGCAGAATATGAAGCGTTGATTGCGGGTTTAAAAATCGCCGCTAGAATGGGAGTCCGCAACCTTGAGGCCTACGTGGACTCACGGCTTGTCGCGAACCACATTCTAGGGGGGTACGTAGCCAAGGAGGATAACATGGTTCGATACTTGGAGAAAGTCAAGTCACTCATCGCAGCTTTCAGCAAGTTTTCTATCATGCAGGTACCAAGAGGTGAAAACAAGAAGGCGGACGCTCTTAGCAAGATCGCGTCTACAAGTTTCGCCCACTTATCCAAGCAAGTGTTGGGGGAAATACTAAAGGAAAAGTCTATAACAGAAGGGGAAGTCGCAGCTATAGTTGAGGAAGATGGACCTACATGGATGACCCCGATCATCAACTATTTGACTAATGAAACCCTTTCAGACGAGGAAAAGGCGGCACGGCGTATCAGAAGGAAGTCACAGCACTTCGAGCTTCGAGAAGGTATTCTTTACAAGCGCTCTTTCTTACAGCCGTGGTTGCGGTGTGTTGGGCCACGCCAGGCTACTTATGTGATCAGTGAGATACATGAAGGGTTATGCGGCATGCACGTGGGTCCCTGATCCGTAGTAGCTCGAGCTCTACGCACAGGATATTATTGGCCTACTATGCATAGGGATGCACGCGACATGATTCACAAGTGTAGTGATTGCCAAGTGCACAAACCAGTACCACGACATCCGCAGCAGGAACTTACGCCCATTACATCCCCATGGCCATTCTATAAGTGGGGGATTAACATTGCAGGACCTTTCCACGTATCTACGGGGGGGGGGGGGGGGGGGTTAAGTTCTTGATTGTTTCAATGGACTACTTTACACGTTGGATAGAGGCCAAGGCAGTCAAATCCATCACAGGCAAACAAGTTAAAAAGTTTGTTTGGGAGAACATCGTGTGCCATTTTGGCTTACCAGGG
Source organism: Glebionis coronaria (assembly GCA_025667525.1). Taxonomy (NCBI): domain Eukaryota; kingdom Viridiplantae; phylum Streptophyta; class Magnoliopsida; order Asterales; family Asteraceae; genus Glebionis; species Glebionis coronaria. The sequence goes on from JANFOE010001407.1 coordinate 52,692, forward strand.
GAAATCATCACGGAAAACGGGAAGCAGTTCGCGGATAATCCATTCAAGGACTGGTGCGCAACATTGAATATCAAACGGCTCTTCGCATCTGTTAAACATCCGCAGACAAATGGTCTTGTGGAACGAGCATATAGAAGCTTTGGTGAAGGCATCAAGGCACGCCTGGATGAACGAAGTGCCAAATGGGTGGATGAACTGCAACATGTTCTATGGGCACATAGGACTATGATCAAAACAGCCTACGGGGACACTCCATTCGCATTGGCCTACAGCACTGAAGCTGTTATACCAGCAGAAATCGGAATGCCGACCATCCGCACTGCGGAGGTTAATGTCGTCACAAACGACGAGCAGCTTCGGATCAATCTGGACTTGTTGGAGGAAAAAAGAGAAATAGCGGCTATCAATGAGGCCAAGTCCAAGGCACGGATGAAGGCTTATTATGACGCCAAGGTTAAAGGTGTTTCTTTTCGACCGAGAGATTATGTTTATCGTGCCAACGAGGCGAGTCGAGCGGAGAATACAGGAAAGCTGGGCCCTAAGTGGGAAGGACCGTATGAGGTTACGGAAGCCTTAGGACAGGGCGCGTACAAGTTACGTGACATGAATGGCCGCGACCTGGAACGCACATGGAATATCTGCAATCTTAAAAGGTGCTATCGTTAAAAGCTACAGCTTCCGCATGGACACTTCGCTATATCTAGCTTCAATGAAGATCCATGTGTTCTCTTTGTTTTGTTTTTTATGCTTTCTAGGTTCCTTTTGTTTTTTGGGATTTCCCATTCTTGTTAAAACAAAAAACGTAAACGTTCTAATAAAATACCGTGGTGCCTAGCTAGCTCCACGACTCGTTCTTGTGCAAATTATTGTATTCTTTTTTAGATTTTATTATTGTCGTATAGATTTAGTTGCTATTACTACAATGTGCTATATCTTATTCATATGCATTCATTCAATACCGTACATGTACAATGTATGTCCAGGCGGGGTAAGAGGATTAAGTGAACCTAATAATTCAACTTGTCGCATAAGAGTGATGCAACCCCAGTGACGCGGATCATGTATCCTTACTAGACACCTTACTCACAAGACGCTGTGATAAGTTTCCATATGTCGCGCTCACGCAGTGCTTTGCATGGTAAAGACGCACGCCGCACGTCTAGTAAAATATAGACTTGATTGTATTTTTGAGTAAGACGTGACATGTCATGCAATACATGTATATGATATCTAAAGAAAACAAAAATACACAAGTTTCAAATTCGAAACACCAAAATAGCCGTGGTCATCACGGACTCGCTTGCATAAATATGACAAGTTATTACAATAACATCAGTTTTAGCCGTATACATACACGGACGAATAAAATAGTACAAATGTTTACAATGTAAATTACAAGGGAGGTAGGAACTCCCCTATCTCTTTCTTCCCTTCTTCAATCAAAGTGCGGAGGACCTCCCCGTGCGCATTCCTTCCTTCTTGGGCCCTGATCATGTTTGCATCCAGCGCCTCGGCCAGTAGTTTTTCACCTTTCATCAACTTCGACACAGAGTCGTAGGTATGCAGGGATAGTTGGATAGGATCGGCGGTGAGCATCGACATTATTACTCCATTGGGAGCATCCTTCAGTGACTCTAGCTCATCTAGGAAGGGGTATTGAATTTCAGCAAGTGCGGCCATTGACGCGGTTATCTTGTCTGCGGCTAGAGGGTTGTGGTAGGCATGCTGGGTGATATCTTCCTTCTTTCCTATCAGCTCTGCAGCTTTGACCAGCCCCTCGTGCCTACCACAGTCTATACCGTATGATAAAACGTCAGCAAAGGCCTGCAACAGGTAAGGAGCTTCCGTCACCTTTCTCACGGCAAGCCGCATTCCCTTGCCAACCATCCATCTACGCCCAGCTATGGCTGTGAGAAAACAAGGACATATCATTTTAGCACAGTCTGTGGCCATCTGGCTTAGTTCGCCCTCAGCTGCTGCAACTTGCTCGTCCAAGGTAGTCCGCGCCTGGGTTAGCTCATCCTTCAACGCGTCGCGCTCCTTAGCAATAGTGAAGGCTTGTACGGTTACGCCTTTAGTAGCAGCTTCGGCTGCGGATACCTACATATGACACTTGGAGTTATTATAGAGACAATATGGTTTTTTGTGTGCACAAATAAGCATTAATATGAGAACATACCTTCTCGTTGGATGCAGCTAAAAGGGCCTCCAGCTCGGCAATATGTTCTTCACGAGCGTTGGCGTGATGGGCTTGCTCCTTGAAGGTTGACTCGGCCACGACCAACGCTGCCTGCAAGGATGTGATGGTTTTCTCGTGCTTACCTACCAGTGCTTCACGTCGAGCTATCTTTTTATCAGCACGACTCACGTTAGCCAAGGCCTTGATCAAACGGCGTCTCAGGGCCGCACCAACCGTCACCTGGTGTGCGGAGGACACATCAAACTGCTCCAGTAACGTCTCATGCTCTAGTTCGTCCAAATCTTGCGCCAGTGCTGGAGGAGTGATGTGTTCAATGAATTCAGAGCACTCGGACTCCGCCTCAAACCTTGTTAAGCTAGATAAACTCCATGCTAGGCGTAGGCTGGTGTCGGGTCCCTCAGGATGTGGCTCCTCAGCATGGGTCACAAGAGGGGATGGATGTCTCATTGATGTCACGGGAGAGGTTCCCTTTCCACCTCCTTCTCTTGGGCCACGATCGACGGATCCGCCCTGTTATCAACATTTATTAGTTATGTTTATGGATTTTTATCATTTGGAGTATTAAAAGGGTACTTACGTAGTTCCAATCACGGGTTCCGTGATGGTAGGAGCCACGGTATTCACAGGAGTGGCCATCCAGACTTGCTCATCCGCGTGCAGCGAGGGGTCGACTTAGGCCGTAGAGGCGCTGCTCCCTTCCTGGAACTACGGATGGTCCTTCCTTAGCTTCTTTGGGGGAGCATTATGTGCCCCCGCCCCATCTCCTAGAGTTTTTGCTACCCTCCTGGTAGTCTTTCTTTTCCTGGATTTAGGTTTGGGGGACCCAGAAGCTTGGGTGGTTTCCTCATCCTCACCAGCGCGGTTGTCAGCAGTGTTGGTGCATTCTTCTTCTTCTCCTTCTTCATCCTGGTGCGGCACGGTGTCCTCCAGCAGTAGTTCTCCATCATCTCCGTTATAGAAGTCAAGCGGGGACTTCTCAATCACGGGATCTCCTTCATCTGATCTCTGCTTGGTGGTTTCTTCCAGTGGGATGGTTTTGTCTATGGTCGCATCAAGAAGGGGGAGTTCATTTTCTTTCAGCGGACGGAATCCTTCAGGAACTTTCATTGGGTCGCCTTGGTGCATTAATCCATGTAGGTTCATCTCTGCGGTCATATGCATATATACGGATTAGTAAGTTTACAAAGTACAAATGTGGCATTTTTTACATCTACAAATATAAATGGACCTACCCTGCCTACGTTCGGTCAGAAAGCACGGATACATATCCTCCCTCCCATAGTAGTTACGGCTTACCTACTAGGCACAGGAAGTGCTCCGGCAAACCCCTATGAAATTGTGTGCGGTGGGTATCTAGAATTTTCAAATCCTTACTACTATAGTCTTTGGATTTGGGAGGATAGTCTTTGGGTACTCTGGTTTAGAGGACGAATGGGGTAGGGAATACTTTCTCATCAACGAAAAAGTAATGGTCGTACCAATTCTTGAGGGAGTCTAAGGGCTTCCTATAAGTCATGGGGGCGTTCGCGGATCGTTTTTTGAACGACAGTCACCCATTCACTAGTTTGGGGGAGTAAAAGACCCTAAATAGATTTCTGGTCGGGGTTACCCCGCACGTATGATAGGTAATATCAAACTGATTGATTTTACATGCCCCTATACAGTGCAGTTGGGTTATGTGGAAGTCATAGTATAGAAGCAGATCTACCAAAAACTTAGATAAGGGGATACGGTAGTTAGCCGATTCGAAAAGGCGCATGTAAACGCCTATCTTCCCTTTTGGAGCATCCATAATCGCTTCACCGTCACCCGGATAGGTCGGATGTACGCTTTCGGGAATATAATACTTACACAAGAAGTCTATGTATTTCTCCGCAAGCATCACGTTAAGGACATCCGTAATAAGGGGATTGTCCTTCACCATGTTTTACACAAAGGATTTGAGAGGCGTGATGATCTAACCTGTGGCGGAGTAAATCCGTGGGATAAGAAGCGAAGGTATGAAGGAATGAGCTTGGGAGTAACAATGGCGGAATGCAATATAAACTATGTGTGTAACAGTAGCACACACCAACTCTTATATAGGTTTCCTCGATTTCCGAGGTAGCGTGGATGTTCGCCACGTGTAAGCCACTACGCCCATCCAACGGATGAGATTTCTGACACTTCTGAAACGTCAGAGGGGACCCACGGGTCGCTTCTTGACAGTTTTACGTGGCTCAAGGGTGGGCCTTTCTGGTGCACTTTTGCAGGCGTGCGTCTGACTAATTAACTACCATTAATGCATTCATTCTTATGTCGGGATATACGGTCATACGTAAGACCATATTCAATGCTGTATTTAATTTGTTTCGGTCGACAAGTGCGGCTGAGGTTGCCACGTTCGGCCAAAACAAAGTTTGGAAATTTATCATTCTTTAAGGATCATTCTTGGTACGTCCGGGGAGCATCTTGATAGTCTAGTGGTTACGCCTACGGCTGTAACAACTAGACTGGGGGGACATGATGACGTATAGTCCCCAGCCGGGTCATGAACCCGGCCCACGGGTACTACCCATATCAGGCCCATCACGGATGGGTGGGATTAATGTTATTTAAGCCTATGGGCTTAGATGAACAGTAACCGCACACACGTGTGCGGCCCACGGCCCGGCATGGCCGGTACAAGGTTAGACAGGATCATACTCCTACTATGATTAGGATTTATCCCAAAGGAGAGGATATTCACTCACCATAATTAGAAGATAACAATCAGTCTAATTCTGGTATTTATCCTTTCCTTGGGGCCGAAGCATCAGTGACGGCCCATTAGGGTTTCACTACCTATATAAGGAACCCCCAAAGGGTTCCACAAAGGTATTACATTCTACACACTCACATCTCATCCGATTCCCATAACCCTAACCGATTACTTACTCTCACGTCGGATTCTAATCGTGGGATACATTCACACGGTAAGCCTAACGCGTGTTGTTTTAGTGTGCAGGATCCCAACCAGATAATTCACTTGGTGCAGGAGCCAGAGTCCAGCCAACCCGAATTAAGCCTAATTCGGGTCTAGCAAGGATCACCCAACTTTTGTATCAACAGCCTCTTTGTCAAAGTGGGTTGTTACAGCTATGGTATCAGAGCAAAGGTTTCGACCTGTAGGCTCTAAAAATTGACCTGTGACTAGTGGGTAGTCGCAAGGATCTTCCTAATCCGGCGTTTATTATCCTTCATGTATTTATATTTTCTGAGCGTTGTTGGTTTTATTCATGGTATTTTCTCTTAAGTTTTGACTAGTATGGATTTAACCATAGTCGTTCATACTTAGTCACATATTTTATTTTTCTTTCAAATTTGGACTAGTATTGGTTGAACCCTAGTCATCCATACCTAGTCACAGGTTTAATTCAGTTTCTTGAAATTTTGACTAGTGCGGGTTGAACCATAGTCGTCCACACTAGTTATTGTCAGATTTCATATAATTATGCTTTCATGTTTCTCTCATGTTTTCCCTCATGTATCTTTCAATTTTCTAATCCATTAATTATTTACTTCCTTTGATATTGTCAGATGGTTAACACACATACATATGGTGAACTTGCTGCAGCTGTCCAAGAAACTTTGCAGACTTTACTCCCTCAAATCCGCAATGAGATTCATGCAGAATTTCAAGTTGAACCAGTTCATGCAAATCCTCCAGATCCTCCTACACCAGTCATGATTCACAGTTAGCTTGAGTGCTTTGTTAAAGTAAGTGATGCCTAAAAACATTATTAGTGGTAACTAATCTTTCTTAGTTTTGATCACAACAAACTATACAAGACATTTATATTCAAACACAATCGTAAAACGAATTATCTAACAAACACAATCATCAAGGTAATAATCATTACACTAACACATCTTAATCATGTTTAGTGATCATAAAAGTGATTAGCCTTAAAACTCACTTTTGTCAAATGTGACAAAAGATTTTTAAAAACTTTCTTTTTAAGAAAATGTTTTATTAAAATGGAAAACGAAAATTTGAATATGGCATGTAACACCCCATTTTGGTAAATGGAATGTCACGCGTGATTATGGCGTGTCATCAAAGCATACAAGGAAAATGTCTTAAACATTACATGGCAATAAAAGAAATACCAGAAACAAACATCGGTACCCCAAAGTATAAGCTCCTCACACATGAACATAAGTACTGTAAATGGAAAGGACTAAACAATGTCCATAGAAATCATTAGAGAAATGTAAGATGAATTGCATAAAGTAGAGAAGGCTAGATAGCTTCCAATCCATATGCACGTACGCTTAAAATCTACGAGCGCCCTTGAGTACCTGTCGTTTGGGCCCATGAAAGGGAAACGGCTGAGCATAACGCTCAGTGCACAGATATACAAGTATGACATGGAATAACATAAGCATATAAGACTAACAACAGCGGAATAACATAAGTTATAAGATATCTGGATTCATGTTCATAAAACTAGTTTTATAGTTTGAAAAGACTTATGTTTCTATGAAAATCTGTTTAATTAGCCAAATAGCCCACATAGGTCATGAGGTTTCCACCGTGCATGAGTACTTGGATGAGAGACCTCGTCATGCATCTAGAGGGGTTGCCTCTAATTAAATAGTTTGGGTAGGAGGGATCAGCTCCTAGTGAAGGATGCAAGACACACATCGCATTCACTCTGATAACACTGATAAACTTGTAACTAGGATGCACCCATATGCCCCACATGATAATATAATATAATGGACAACTGGAAAGGGACGCCACGAGCAATCACTTCGCCGTGGGGAAGTCATAACACTGGTTCCTCCAGTGTTATGGTTATGGTACCTTCATAACTAGGTGACACTGATCATGAATGTATATGGCTTAGGATCTTATTTTAACATAAGTATCAAACATATAAAAAATACTAGGAAAACAGTTGGCTGCAAACGGAGAATCCTAATAAGGAAATAATGTCCATACTGAAAGGACGGGAAATCCGTACCTTATGTCCAGTGAACGAAGAAGACAAACGGAAAAGAGTCCTACTTCGTTCTCACTAATGCTACATAAACAGTATAGTTGTATAAGCATTCTGATAACTTAGTACGTAACTGATTTTATATTGTGTCTTAGCTTGTTTTATATGTTCATGTCTTGTTGTTGGAAATACGTTTTTACGTATTTAGGAACGATCGGTCACTCCAACGATATATACGAAGTATGGGCTCGTTATCTAATATGTAAACAATATAGCGCATATAGCCCACATGTAGGGTGGGCTATATATACCCACTCCTAGCATGTTAGGAGGGGTTGGTCATTAGTCATTTTACACATTTCATTAATCAAATATCACTTTCTCTCTCTACCTCGCTTTTCTTCTCCTTTCGCTCTCTAGTTTATCTCTAGATCCTCATCTATCCCTCTATCTTTTAGATCCATAACAACACTTGTACAATCATAAGAAACTATGGACCTACAATTGGTATCAAGAGCCATGGTTGAATAGGTTGTTCTTGGTTTGTTCATCATTAATTTGTGGGTTTTGATCTAAAATCATTCGATTCAAATTTTTTTTTTGTGTTTTTATGTTTTAATCTTTCTAGAAATCATCTACATAGTTGTGGTAGTGATTTCGGTTATTTGTTTTAGTTAAAACACGAAAAAGTTGAAATTTTTGGATTGATTTTTGGGTAAAAATTACAAGTGTTTGAAATTTTTTGGTATAATTCGGAATAAGAGGGTTTATATATTCCGAATTAATATCTGTTTTCACATTACGACTTATTTTTTTCCCTCCAAAATTACATTGCATTACGACTAATGGTTTAGTATTTAGAAAAAATGGATTCCGACTTATTTTCATAAAAAATGATTCCGACTTAGTTTTCTTCCCTCCAAAATTTTTTCCGAATAAGAGTCCGATTTTTTATCCCTCTAAAAAGATTTCATATCCTGACTTATACTTGAGTCCATATTCCGAATAAGAGTTTGGGTTTTTTATCCCTCCAAAAATATTTCATAATCTGACTTATCATTTATGCAGGTATGTGCATGAATAATATATTCCGATTTATGTGCATGCATTTCTGATTCCGACTTCCATACATAACATGTATTCCGACTTGTGATACGAAGTTGTATTCAGTGATACGATTAGTATTCCGACTTATTTTTTTGTCACATATTCCGACTTATCCTTTTAAATTCCGAACAACGACTAGGAACTCTCGACTCACACTACATATCACACAAGACTCTCGACAAACCCACACTCCACAACACACTCGGACTCACTCGACCACAAAGACTAATTGTAAGACTCACGTCACTCTTCACAACCGAAACACTCAGTCTTGAACACAACACAAAACCGACTCTCGACTCAAACAAAAGACACCTAAACCTCACCCAGACTCGACTGAGACTCGTACCTCGAATCCAAAAAAAACCCATCCAATATTCGAATTGATTGTTGTTCTACATGTTGGGAGAACCATAAAAAGACTCCCATACACCAAACCAAATGATACAAAGATCTCATTCCTAAAACATCCTTGATCAAAGACTCGACCAAAAATAAAACAAAATGTTGGTACCTACCCGAGACCTTTTATTGAAAGATCTTGACGTCTTGGTATTGCATGTCGAGGATCAAGTGACATCAAGTAGCGTCTGTTGTTTGTTTGTGGTACAATCGAATTATTAAAAATTGGTTGATTCGTTTGTGGTGATGGGTTCTAATATATTATAACTGATTGTTATTTCTTTCTTGAAAAGGGATACTGAGATTGGTTTGAAATTAGACGTGTAGGTTTCAGATTTGGGGAAGATTGATATGGTTGAATTGATGTGTTTGGATTAATTGGTTTCGATTCGTAGGGGTGTTTGATGTATGATCTAAGTTTTTGAGATGGAGGCAAAGATTGGTTTGGTAACTTTACAAGAAATGGAGGAGATAAGTGTAGGTGGTGGTTAGAAGTTGGGGGCGGAGGTTGCAAGGACACAGGGATAAAGTGAGTTGCGTTTTCTTTTTTGTGAAGATAAGAAAAAGTTACGGCTGACTGGTATTAGGGATTAGGTTATGAAGTGTGAATGAGATTAGTTAGGTTTGGTAATTTTTATATACTCCTACTAACCAAAGTCTTGGACTGGCCATTGAAAGTTTGATGGGCCACACTAGTTGTTGATTTAACAAGTGTGTCACTTGGTGGGATGCGTTTTTTCTCAATCTTGAGCTTATATTTTTTTCAAACTCAAATATTGGACAAGTTACATGTTTCTTGATGTATGTTACAATTTTGGGATTATTTTATTAGTATTTTTAAGCCACGCTTTTACTAGGGCCACGCTTTGACTAAGCCACACTTTGACTAAGCCATGTTTTTTGGTTCTCTATTTTATCCATATTTTTTTTGGAATTGACATATTTCAAGATACTTCCCAAAAGCAAGAATTCAAAAAAAAAATTATTTACTACTTGTACAAGTGGAAATTGACATATATTCATTTTAGTGGGTCGAGTGTTGAAAAATCATTGGACGAAACGTCGTCGGGCCGATCATTACATTAAAAAGTGAATATATAGCGAGTTGATTATTTTTTGCACTCAAAGATTAAGACGAATTTAGAGGTTTTTAGAACCATCTTATATCACCAAACAAGGATCCAAGAATTTTTCTACAACTTCAATGGAGTCGTTGAATTCAAAGTTTCAAGAGGGAGAATTGCATCAAATGCAAGACAACAATAGAGAAAGTGGTATAAAATCATTTCGAATGCTTCAGTATCACCTAATAACTCTTTCATGGCTTCAAGGAGGGAGCGAATTTGTGACACTCTTTGGTCAAGATCGTCCTATATTCATGGAATCGATGTTCATCATCTTCAACCAACTAGCAGATCAACTCCACAATGAAAAATTTAATCACTCTGCATCGACACTTGCATATAAGGCTCTCGTGACACAACTCACGCCTTTCCTCCAATTCAATATCATCAAGTCTGAAAGTTCAGTGATTTGCCAGTCATTTCTTCAAGACACACATACCGAGCTTGAAGTTTTTCGTGGTATACTATTTAAACTCATGACATCAGTCTCATCATCGATTTATGAAAGATCCCGACTTCAGCAAGCGTATGGTAATGGAGTGAAAGAATCTACGATGCAAGAGGAAAATGGTCATACGATTGACGAGTTGAAGACTGCTAAAGATTGCAAGGACATGGAATCAACAGTTAAGCATGACATCAACAACACGTCAGGGAATGTTACAGACATCTCTTATGATGACACCATACCCGTTTATGACGAAGAACCTACAAACATGGTAGAATGTAATGTTGTATATGATGTATATGCTGATGAAATGCCGCATATTGAGCATTTTGAACCTAATTATGACAAACATGGGATGGAAAAGAGTGATAGCGATACCATTTCTGATTCACCCGATGTACGTTATAATGGGGGAGAAAGTGTTCAAAATGCTTACAATCATGATAATTGCTTTATGAGTGTTTCATTAACTGTTTCTAATTCCAAGATTCAAGAGCTCGAAACGTTCGTAGCTCAATAATCAAAAGATCTTGAGGATGTCAAACTTGAATTTTCGAAGAAAACAAAAAAATTTGAAACATATTTTGAAAAACTTGAAAAGTCAAAAGTTGTTCTTAAACAAAAATTAGATCAAAAAGTTCTAGATTCTAAAGCTGAAAAGGATAATTTTTTGAAACAAATTAAGTTGCTAGAATCTAAATTGGCATCCCAAGATAACTTGCTTAAGGAGAATGAGACTTTAAAGGCTCAGGTTCTGGAGAAGGTTTTTGCTATAGTTGCGTTGAAAAACGAATTAAGAAAAATTAAAGGAACTAGTGTGGACACTAAGCTTGAAAAACCATCAATCTTGGGGAAACCGTCTCAAATTCAGTATGTTAGACAACCGATTGCATTTAGATCCGAGCGACCTCAATCCTCGAGACCACGTTTTGCCTCCCAAGTTGATAGGGTTCATGTTTCTAGAACAGTCACTCCACCAACTAGGCCCATCATGAATAAATCAGCTTTAGCAAGACCTAATCACATGATTGCACCTAACTTCTCTAAGAATAGTTCAAAGAACATGTCTAGAACTAAATCAAACGATGTTGACCATAAGTTTGGTTTGAGGGAAGCTAAGCAAAAGACACAAGTAAGAGATAGGAATTTCAAACCTAGTCAGATGCCTTCTAGATTACCCAACGAGCAACATAGCATGTCATCACCTAGGAGCATCAATCAATCATCTAGGAATTCTAGATCTTACTCGGACATTAAATATGCTACTTGTAAAACATGTAGAAAATGTGTCTTTACGGCAAATCATGAATCTTGTGTCAAGAAATTACTTAATGAGGTGAACTCCCGTGCTAGATTTAAATCCCAGTGGATAGCTAAAATCAAATCCATTGGTAAAGTTTGGCGCCCCACTGGTAGAACTTTCACTCTTGTAGGAAACGAGTGCCCTTTAACTAGGATAGTCTCCGATTCTACTAAGACTACTAGGGAGGAAATTGAAAATGATGATACATCACTTAAGCCTGAACTTATGGTTTTCTGTAAAAGGAAACGTATGCCGACTAAGACAAGTGAATCATCTACTCAGGTCACCTCTTGCACAAGAAAAGAAAAGTGTGAATCCCTAAAGGGTTCTAAGATAGATATCGCTAACCCATATAAAATCATACAAACTTCAACTGAGATTGCAGATTGTAGATTCGTGATAATCTTTGTATTTCAAGAGGGTTGATTTTTTTCTAGAGAGAGAAACTAGAGAGAGAAGTGAGAGAAAAGTATGTGTATTACTAGAGAAAATAAAACAACCAACACCCCTTTCCATGGTGGAAAGGGGTTTATATACCCAAGTCCTTAAGTGGACTTGTGCCTCCGGCCCATGAACATGCTCATGGGTCGGGCTAAACATAAATATTACTTAAACAATACTACGAGCCTATAACTATATTGTTAGAGTGACCGATACTTTCTTTATACGAAAAACATATTTCCAACAATCTCCCCCAAAGGGAGGGCACTCCAAATTTACAAAGTCCTAATCTAGCATGTTAGATCTTGTTCTTGAGCTCGTAGTCCACTTTCTCTTTTCTTCTTTAACTTTTCTTCCTTTTGTGAATATGTGTTGAATAACATCAGGCTTTTGCTTGGAACATGTTCTTTTGGCCTTTCACGTGCAATCTTTATCTTCTTGTGATGTTCGCATCTTCATGACTTCATGTCCCACACACTTATACTTTGTTGAATTCTTGAAAGTTTCAGAGTCGATACAGCGGAAGACTTTTAGGTCAGACTTTATTGAATTTGCTGAAATATTTGATGTAGAAGGACTAAGTATGTGAGGACGACTTCAACTGGTACACCGCAACGCCACCATCTTCAAATGCAGCAACATAATAAGTCACAACTAAGATGGCTTTGACATTTTATTCTAATTCGGTAGCATTTTACCTCTGGTCGGTGAAGACCGTTGGACGATAATAAATATCGTACTTGTGACAGGTAGCTCTAATTAAAGATCTCCTTGACAAGATTTCGCGGGTAAACCCGTTCTCTTTATTCGACCGTCCAAAGCTGACTGCGAACATAAAGAGTGAATCATTTGGATTAAAAAAATCCTTATGATTGAAGCCGTCAATTCATGAAACTTGGAACAAGTGAATTTCAATTAAGATTTTCACCATCGTTGCTTTCCAGTTGTCACGAGCTAGATTCATATAGAATCTTGCACGTCACCTAACAAGTGATTTTTGATGTTAACACTAGAAGGATTTCAACTCGTCACCGTGAACACTAAAGAGTGTCACTCTGAGTGTTCTGGCAAGATCATACGATAATGCGTAGAGGCCTGGAACGAGTTTAAGTTCAATTAAAAATTAAACTACTATTTCTTTCCAGTTTTCACAAGATTGGTTCTTAAAGAACCGAACATGTCACCTACCATGATCTTGTTTGATGTTGGCTCAAGCAGGATTTCCATCTTCATTGTAATACTTGCGTATCACTCGGATGTTCTGGAAATATTACAGGAAAACTGCGTAGGACTCATAAAAATCTCTTACTTTTCATAGTGTGTGAAGAATCAAGGAATAAATGGAAAGTGTCCTAATAAGACTTTTGATGATCTCGTGGCTCTAGACTCGATAGTGCGTTTTGATTTAGTGAGCGATGGCTGGAGAGGATTGCCACCTATTCAATATCAGTCTATTCGGAGTGAATAAACCAATAGATAACGTGTTGAACTCCGTGTGATTAATACAAACATATTTTGAGAGATATTTGAGTTAGCTGGGAGGGGTTGTGCATGACATCACTGGGTCCATGATATCTCGTCTTCAATATAGAGAATCATTTAAAAAATGATCCCAATAATAGATGTGTTGACCCGGTTTCTGTCCTAAGTTGTATGGAGGGCTTCTTTCTTTACACCCTTTATCTTCACATTTCTTTTTCATTCTTGAACCCCTTCAGTACTTAACAATACATCATCACTAGCACCTTGTTGTGATTGTTCCAGTGCTAGCATCAGTAATTAGTCGGTACTCTACTACGTTCACAATCATCACCAACTTTCCTAGGACTTCTAATTCTATCTAGGGAAATGTCCTTGGGAAGATTCCATCGGTTCTGATGAATCATTGGACTAATACCTAATCCTACCACCCTTTTGTCACCACATCCATCGTGAATTAAGTGTGTTTTGGGTAAGTATTGTCACCATGAAAAAATCCTTGAAAAATCACTTAAAGCACTTGTGATATTATAATCAAAGTTGTTGTGCCTTAAGTGTTTTGTTCATAAAAAACTCCCCCCTTAACATGTGCATTACACATATTAAGTTGGTTTATCTTTTAAGTCTTTTTCATTTTTTAGCCAAATATCAAAGTCTCAACGGACCCATCGCAACGGACCCATCGCAACGGACCCATCGCAATGAACCCATCGCAACGAGTCCATCGTAATGAACCCATCGTAACGAGTCCATCGTACTGGTGCTATCACAGTATCCCATCCCAGTCAATGTGATCATGCCATCGTAGTGAGTCATCGTATTCTTGGCGATATAAACAATGCAAACATGTTGATCTTAATTATGGGACATAGAGGATGTTTTAGGCAAAACAGGGTAAGACCTATGTTTGTCTAGGCTAGATGAACAAATCCCACCACTGAATTAGCATTTTGATCACAAAAATTTCAAAACCCTAATATGGATTATCTCTAGATTTGAAGGTTTGATTGTTATGTTAACACGTGATAAGCATAGAATGACATGATAAACATGATAATCATATCAACATAGAATAATACCTAGATGGAGTATACGGATGGTTATTTCAAAATAACTCAAGGTTTGAAGCTTTGACAATGGCAGAGAGAATTTGTGTTTGTATGTTGCGATGAAAAAGAAAGAACGGGGAGAGGGGGGGGGAAGTTGACTATGGTCAACGAAAGTTGTACCACTTGACACTTTAGGCCCCTAGTTTGCAAGAATTACAAAATTAATCCCCCAGTTAGTAAAGTTAGTTAAGAATACTTGGAAAACCAAATGATTTAACAAAGTACTAAACCGCACACAAACACGAACGTTTACTCTAAACGCTTAATTCCAAACAACCTATTCCTCAAACCATATTCCACATAAGGCACACATAGCATATAATGATGACGAAGAACGGTTTATATTTTCTGAAAACCCTTTTTGAAGACAAAATTTAATTCCAAAAGAGATATAATATTTGCTCCCCCTTAAACATGGACTCGTTTTCTATTTAAAGAGCTGTAGTCATTGTTTTTTTAAAAGAACAAATATCCATGAAGACTTTTTCCGTTTTGTGATTTTATGGAACAATTCTGGTGGCAATAAGATTTCTCTTATTTTTACAAAATAAGTGCACTGAAACGTACACAAATTTGTGTTAGACCAAGTTATAAAGTAAACTTGATCCCTTACAAGGTTTTTAAGTAAACCTTGTCCGAGAAAATTAATTCCCGTGAGCCAACGTTTTCTAAGAAATACGCGACTTTAATGCGAAAAGCGGGTTGCAGTCTGAAATAACTACAAGCCATATGGGCATGTTTTAAAATATGTACAACTTTTATACGGACTCTATTTATGGCGCCATGTCAATTTTAATCGACATTTCTAAGGCCGTAAATATTACCGTACTAAAAGATATGCCCGATTTAAAATGAAAAATATTTTTGGGTTTTCTTGATTTTATATTTTTTATGGTTTTTGTATGTTTTATATTTTTGTATTTTTCTTTTGGTGGTTTAAATATATACGATAATATACAAGATCACGATCAAAGGATACTATAGAATAGTTTACCACCACTATTCTGCAGATTCTTCTGCCAACTCCTTAAGTGTCGCTGGTGAGAATGATTTCATGCCTAGTTTTTCGATCAAAAACTCGATACGTCCTTGATCTAAGGCCTTTGTGAATATATCCGCTAGCTGATACTTAGTGTTGACAAAGTACAGTTCGATCACTCCATTTTCCACTTGCTCTTTGATGAAGTGGTAGCGTATGCCAATGTGCTTCGCCCGAGAATGTTGAACGTAGTTGCAACACAGAGCAATTGCACTCTTGTTATCACAGTACATCGGGATTTTGTTGAATACAAGACCGTATTCAATTATTTGTGATCTCATCCAAAGAAATTGAGCACAACAACCGGAAATAGCAATGTATTCAGCCTCTGTACTTGATATCGCAACACTTTTCTGCCTTTTGGATGCCCAACTAACAAGTCTATCTCCAAGAAGTTGCACACTGCCAGAAGTGCTACGTCTAGTATCTTGACACCCAGCATAATCCGCATCTGCATATGAGATTAGTGCAATAGAGGAATCCTTCAGATACCACAGACCACGATTAAGTGTTCCTTTGAGATACCGAAAGATTCTTTTCACAACATGTAAGTGCTTTTCGGTAGGCCGAGCCTGATACCGGGAACACATGCATATAGCAAATTGAAAATCAGGCCTTCTAGCAGTCAGATAGAGAAGGGTGCCGATCATTCCACGGTAAAGTTTAGGATCGACAGTTATCCCTTCATTATCTTCATCTAACTTGGATCTCTCCACCATTGGAGTATCCACGCGGTCACAATTTCAAAATGATACCTTTTTAATGATTCAAGAGCAAATTTTGATTGATTAATGAAGATGCCTCTGGGATTTTGAGAAATTTGCAACCCTAAGAAAAATGAAAATTTTCCCATCATCGACATCTTAAAGCGTGTGGACATAATTTTCTCAAAATTGTCAGACAGTCTTTGAGTAGTGGCAGCAAAAATTATATCATCAACATAAATTTGTAAAAGTATCATGTCGTTGTCCGCCTTGAATAAATAATTTTGGGTCCACTTTGCCTTTGGAGAAGCCTTTTGATATGAGATACGACGATAGGAGATCGTACCACGCGCGTGGAGCTTCTTTCAACCCATAAAGAGCCTTCTTGAGCTTGTACACGTGATTAGGATACTCCGAGTTGACGAATCCATTCAGCTGACTTACGTAGACATCTTCCCTTAATTCAACATTAAGAAATGTCGTCTTAACATCCATTTGGTAGACGATCATGTTCATGTGAGCAGCATAAGCAAGGAACAGTCTAATTGCCTCCAATCTTGCCACAGGAGCAAAGGATTCTTCAAAGTCAATACCCAAAGCTTGTTTGTAACCTCTTGCAACCAATCTAGCTTTGTTCTTCAGCACTCCACCTAACTCATCGAGTTTAACCTTATATACCCACAACAATGTAAGGATTTCGATGTTGCTGGGTAAAGGAACTAATTCCCACACTTCAAGATGTTGAAATTCATTAAGTTCCTCTTGCATGGCTTCAATCCAAGATGATTTTGCCATGGCTTGTTGCCAATTTTTGGGTTCAGTATCGGAAAGAAATGCATCAAAGTAGCAATATAATGGATGTTCTTGGAGTTGGTGGCGTGTTAAGACTGGTCGATTGATGTCACCAATAATATTGCGGATTGGGTGATCATTTGTCCATTTTGTGTTGTGAGTTTCAATTTGTGGTGGTCGGGAGTGAACGATTGTAGGAGCTTTCTCTGAGGTAGACGCACCGTTAGGGTTTTCAGGTATTTGTGAACCAAAGAAAGGAAGCTCTTGTAAGTGAGAAAATTCCAAATCGTGATCATAGTGATCCTATTCAACATCATTAGGAACAAGTGGGGGTGATGATTCAGGTGTAGTTTGTGAATTGGTGGGGGATGGGACATCTGGTTCAATAGTAACAGTAGATGTCTCGGACAGATTTCCATTATCTTGAGCAACAACTTCGGGAATCGGAGCTACTGTTGTAGGTGCTAGAGAATCATTACTAGGTGGATCAAAGAATTCATCAAACATAGGTTGAACTAACTCAGCCCACTCGGGCCTTGTAGGTGGTATAAATGATGGAGAAGTAGGATTGTTGGGAGTTAATCCGGAACTAATCGTACCGGTTCCCATCTCATGTAATGCGGGTTCAGAGCTGTGTTGCTCAGAAGCCATCGCTGTCAGCTCATCAAAATCGGCATCCAATGTTTCTACTATCTTGCCAAGACGACGATTATAAATTCAGTAAGCTTTCTTTGTAGGTGAGTATCCAATGAAAATTCCAATATCAGCCTTCGGTTGAAGTTTGCCCAAATTCTCACTATTTGTATTTGGATAACACAGTGCACCAAACACATGGAGAAATGAAATATCCGGTTTTTGTCCATGAAGTAGCTCATATGGATTTTTACCATGGTGTTTACGAATGATGGAGCGATTTTGGGTATAACATGCGGTTGCCACTGCTTCAGCCTATAAGAATAAAGGAGCATTCGCATAAATCAACATAGTTCTAGCAGCTTCCATTAGTGTACGGTTACGTCTTTCCACGACACCGTTTTGTTGTAGAGTGAGAGCAACAGAAGTTTCATGTGAAATACCGACCTTTTCATAATAGTCTCGTAGAGTTTGATTAACGAACTCAGTTTCATTATCAGTGCGAATCTGGCGAACAGTAGCATTAAGACGTACTTGGATCATCTTTAAGAAAGTAATAATATACTTTGGTGCTTGATCCTTGGATACTAAAAATTTTACCCATGTAAACCTTGAGAAATCATCCACCATGACGAGGATGTATTTTCTACCACTCACACTAGCCGTACGCATTGGCCCGTAAAGATCCATGTGCAAAAGATACAGTGGTTCTTGGTTGATGTCTTCAGCTTTAGGTTTGTATGATTTCTTGTTGCTTTTCCCCAAAGAACACGTGGAACATAAATTATCCTTGTCGAACTTAAGTTTTGGAAGACCGCGAACAAGTTTGTTTTTAGCCAAATGGTTTATAGCATCAAAGTTAAGATGAGATCACCGACGACGACACAACCATGACTTGGTCTTAGTTTCTTTGGAAAGAAGGCATACAGGAGAGGCGGCCATCATGTTTTGAATGGACAGTGTGTAGAGATTATCTCCTCGAGAACCCTTTAACAAATCATTTACTGCAAGATCACGAATAAAGCAAGTATGTTGTCGAAAAGCAACCTCAAGGTTTGAATCACAAAATTGTCCCACTGAAAATAAATTGTGACCAAGTCCCTCCACATAATATACCCTTGAAATCGTAACATTCCCAATTTGGTATTCACCATAACCCATGATCTTCACAATATGGTCGTTGCCAAATTTAACCGTTCCTAGAAACTTGCTGACGAAATTTCTGAGCATCGAGCGATCTCCGGTCATATGATTTGAGCATCCAGAGTCCAAGTACCAGAGGATGATTTGGACCACCTGAAAATATCACCAGACAAAGACGATGTATCGGAATCTAGTAGTTCCTCTGTGTTTGCAGGTACATATATATTTATCTTAGATTTGCTAACCGAAGAATTCTTACGCTTCCAAATTTTCTTCCTAAATGGAGATTCTAGTTGTCTAAGATCCTGAGGTACTTCTTCACTGGTATGCACAATAGTGGGGGGAGACCTTGTTAAAGGGCGCTTTTTCCATTTCTTAGTGCTAGTGTTCCTATTTAAAGGACGCTGAGACCTAACTTCCGTGGATGTGATCCTAGTTAAAGGACACGTAGTTCCATTAGTAGTGAAGGTCCTACCAGTGGGTTTCCATTGCCAACCAACTTGGGTGAATTTCTTCCCTGTTGGAATCCATTCAAGATTGTTCCTAATTTCATACATTTCATTCACGTGATCAACAAGGCATAAATCATGACGCTGAGAAAATATGCATTCATTACAATTCCAACATCGCAAATTCGAATTCACATTTTACTTTGGCTTCTGCACAGAGGTAGATCCTTTTATCTTAGATACATGATTCTTTTTATTTGAAACTGAAATAACATTCCTAGGGTGAACTTCTACTTTCGTCTTGGCAGTCCTACTAGTGGAAGGCTTGATCCTATCTTTCTTGTCTTGAGATCCTTTAGCCTTAGTAGACATAATTACTCTTGTAGAAGCCATGGGAACATTAGTGACAGATTTTGATTTAGCCTTGATGGGTGTGTTTAATATAGGCTTAGATCCTGGATTCTTATTGAATGGAGTCATGGCAATGGTGGGGGTTTGTTGTTTAAGTGGTGTAGAACCCGCTTGTCCTATGTACTTCAAGTGCTCTAAGCATTGTTGTACCCTCTCAATGTAAGCATGAGCAGAGTAATAGTGACTATTTATAGGATCAATTTCATAGAAATCATCTACCACATCCCTAGCAAGCTCCTCGTGCTTAACTACATCTTCCATATACCACTTATATGATAGTGGGTTGTGCTTATTGTACGGGTTCTTAATGATCACCACCTTGTTGGTTTTTGGAGCACTAGAGGTCAGGGCAGAGATTGTAGCTGGATTATCAACAACTTCTTGTCCTTTGAGTTGAAGTGTCTCCTTTAACTCAGCTAAAACCATGTTTTTGTCTATGAGTTGAATATTTAAGTGAGAGATTTCCTCACACTTATGGTTCAGTTGGTCAACGAGTGACTTATGCTATGCCGCATTAAAAGCGAAGCGTTCTTCTAACGAACCATAAATTTGTGAAAAACCCTGCTTTACTTTATCGAACTCCCCTAGCATAGAAGTAATTCTATCTTCTAGGGCATGATTTTTAATCTCTACAGCCTCTAGTTCCAATTTCTCGGCTACTGATTCTCTCTTAAGTCTCATAATTTATTCCTCTATTGCCTGAACCACCTGAATCATCTTGTCACTGGTCTCAACGGAGTTTTCACAATCATTTGTTTTTGAAAGAGTTTATTTTTAGATTGATTTTCAATTTCAAGAGATATACAATGTTGTTGAAGCTCATCAAAATGTTTTGAAAGTGAGTTATAAGAATCTTGAAGCTTTAAAAATTCAGCGTTAGATCCATGACAAGAATGATTATCTACAATATTCACAGGTTCAACAATATTCACATATATATCATGCACATCAACACATTTATTCATAGCAGATGTCATCACAAAAGCAAATTCAGTAATAACAACTTGCATCACTTCGAGAGACACTATATGTTCTAAGAATCGGTCATATTCGGACAAAATCTTTTCTTTCTCAATTAAATGTTGTTCATAAGCATCATCCATTTCATAGAAAACTTTTCGAACTTCACCCATTTCGAAACTAAGTTTTTCCGCAAGATCGTAAAATCCCTCATTAATATTGTCTACAAACGGAACGATCTCTTTCTCAAATACCGTTTTCATGTGCTCGAAAGCCCATTCTCCAGCGGTTTGAGCCGTTGAAGTCGTACATTCCAGGATGACCTTGTCAAACTCGGGTAGGTATCGCTGAATCTCTTCCAAGCTTAGCAATACTGTACTTACCGGTGGAAGATTCTTAGGAATGTCCATAGGTTCGTCCAAATTAACAAGTGTAGGAAGTATACTAAGGCTTTCTCTAGTAGGCATGTAAGCTGCTGTATGAATAAATTCCTTTGGCATATTAAAGCGAGTTCTAAGATCCATTTTTGCATATGTTGCATTAAGTTGTGCATAATCATACTCAGGATATGTAAAAATTACTTTTGACCGATTCTCTTCATGTAGTGACATGCTCTCAAATTCATTTAAAAACACAATCGGATCTAAGACCAATCCTAACTTGGTTGCATCATAAAGTCGTGGGTTGTGGTTAAATGCTTGCTTTGCATACCCCGGGTTAGGTGGTAGGTCTATTAGACGCGATAGATTGAACTCTTGAAAAGAAGAATGAAACAAGTGTACTAAATGTGAAGCAGAGTTGTGACAACCACGGTTTTAAGGTCCGTCACTTATTTTTATTTTGTGCTAGTTACGTGTCTTTACGTGTTTATGTGCTATTTGGTGTGTATAGATTGTGGTTTGGATATCGTTTCTGGTACGGGGTACCTTGTGAGTCAAACGATGTGTGATGATTTCATGTTCATGAGCTCATATGGTAGTGACTATGAAATGAGATGGTGTTGTTTAGTGGTTTTATGTGTACGTATATGTATTATAGTAAATCGTATTTTTACGATTTAGGGTTTAATATTTTGAGGTCTCGGATAAGGTAATTAGTGACGGGAATATTTTTTGGGATGGTTTTAAGTCATTTAGGACTTAGTTATTTAGTTTATTTCATATTTCAAGAGTTTTTATAAAACTGTATATTTTTACGTCTTTTACGGTATTCGCGTAAAAACTGACTAGTTTTACGGTTTTGAGGTTTTGGAGGCTTTAGGGGCTGAAATAAATTAAGTAAAATTAAGGTAATATTAATAAGATATTTATTAACAATAAAATAAAAAAACGAAATTTAGGGGGTGTTGGTCGGTTATGTGACGCAAGAAAGGGGAAAGAAAAAGGAAAAAAAAAATAAAAAAGGAAACAAGGATTTTATAATTGGGTTAGGATTCTTTTGTTTAACCATATAATGTTTTAATTAAACCAAAACACTTCATAATCCCTGGAGAAAAAAAGACAAGATGGTTCATCAATGGAGTTTAGGGTTTTCATAAAAATTTTGTCTTCCATTAAATCTAAGGTAAAAACCTTCAATCTCTTTTTAATTAATTTTTTTAATTCATTCTTAATCAATACATGATAGATTTAGGGTTAGTTTAATTATGAAATATGTATATTTAATGATATAATCATTTTTAGATTAGTTAGGGTTCATAAATAAACATGGTGATGGTAATTAATTAGGTTAATCATGTTAAACTCGTCAATAAAAACTGGGCAGATATATTGTGTCGTTGTTTTGATCATATCTAGAGTTCTACAAACTTCTAATTTTCGAATCTTATGTCCCTGGAAAGGTAATTGAGTTCGCTTTCAAATGCAAGAAACGAGAACTAAATTCGAGGTCGGGAAGTAAGTCATAAACAGGTTACAACAGTCGGAGGTCAAAGAAGTTTTGAAATCAGTCGGGTTTAATTTATTGTTTTAAGGTGATTGAGGTACTTAGATGTACATTTAAACCCTCTAATGAGCATGGGAGTTGGTTTATATATTAAATCAGTGGCCTAGAGGAGGGCTAAGCAAATGGGTTAGGGTAAGACCCCCTAATCATAACAAACTTTTTGTATGTTCAAAATCAGTAATATGTTGATAGGCAGAAGTATATATATATATATATATATATATATATATATATATATATATATATATATATATATATATATATATATATATATATATATATATATATATATATATATATATATATATATATATATATATATATATATATATATATATATATATATATATATATATATATATATATATATATATATATATATATATATATATATATATATATATATATATATATATCGGGGCCTTAACAATAGTTTTAAGGTTGGGGGCAAAAGGGAGGAGTTAGCTGACATATGTAAGGGCATAGGTTTCCTTTACAGAGATCATAGGTATCGTTAGGTGGGCGTTTGGCTTATCATTTGGAGACCTAAAAACCGGGACTGTTTTGGGTAAAATGTTAACGAGACGGGTTATGAAGTAAACTAAGTTAAGGGTTTTATAGAGGGGTGTAATGAGATGCTTAGAGCATATAAATGAGGTATATATATGGGAGAAGGTTAGATGTCCATCATGGGTTGATGAGCCATCTTAGTGTTTGGTTCATGTTTTGATTGTGTGCTTTTGTTTGTTAGCTTTTTGCTAGTGCGCGGATTTTTGGAGAATCTCAATCAGGTGAGTTTCATAGTCCCATGTTTCTATGATTTATAAATGTTTTCACTTCCAGATGGGATGGAAGAGACACTGTATGGTTTTGTAACTAATGCTGGGAATGTTTTTATGGTTTGTGATAGACTTGTGTGTGCACTTATGTGATTAACTGCTATGTGATTCTTGATTGTGTTTATGATTTGGATCAGGGGACACGTACCATCTCAGTTATTGTGGTTTGACTTGGTACCAAGGGGATGTTGATAAGGCAGGTCCTTGGGGAGGTACACAGATGTGTGAGCATCTATGGGACCAATGGATAATGACAAGGCGGGGCCTTGGGATTGGTACATAGGTGTATGGGCGCCTATGGTACCATGGTGTTTGGTAAGGCTGGGAGCCTTGGATTTTGTTTGGAATGATTGATCTTGAATGTTATTTGTTAATGCATACTTGTAGCACATTGTCCATATGTTTAGTGGTTTATGGTTGTTCACAGCTTATTTTAATCTATTTTTGGTTGGAGTCTACACCTATGACTCTCACCAACATTATGTTGACGTGTTTTATTGTCTCTTTCAGGTGATTAAGTGGTTAAGCGTGAGAACATATGTGGCTAGGATTGGAGTCGCGTAGGAATGCATTTAGAAGGAGATCCCCGTTCCTTCTTAGTTTATTTTTCTGATTGTTTCAATAAGTGATACTATGAACCTATATGTTGATTTGTTTGTTGATGTAGTGTTTTTACTACCCTTTAGGAAAAGAGAGCAAAAATAGGGCAAGTATTAAGTGTCGGTTTAGGTAAACCAAGCACTAATGACCAAATAAGTTCAAGTTCGTTTCCCAAGGAGGCTTGTGCGTTGTGTAATGAAATGATTATCTTTGTGATTATATTTTTGAGAAAGAAAAATAGAAATGAGATTAGAAGAGAATGACGGTTACGAAGACGGATTAAACTAAGAGAGGTCGTTCACGTAAAACCGTAAAAAATACCAAATTAAAAATTAAACTTAAAAACTAATTAAAAGTTAAAACTAAGTCTAAAATAATATAAATAAGAATAAAAATTCAACAAAAATATTTTAAAACCTTTTATTAATTAAATATTCAATTTTAAATGCTAATTAAAGCCCTAAAATTAAATATAATTAACAAAATGTTCAAAATATTATTTTATTGAACTAATAAGTTACTTATATTATTTAAAGACTAAAGAGTATTTTTCCTAAATTTTTAAAACTATTTTTCTATTTTTAAATCACTAAAAACTATTTTTAAACTAAAATAATCATAAAAAACAATAAAATAATGCCAAAAATAATTTGACAATTTTAAAAATCCTAATTTATACTAAAGAACAGTAGAAAAATGAAAAAGTTTGAAAAATGTAAAATTTTGCACTAAAAGACAAAACAGTTTGAAATTAAACCTTAATTAAACTAAATTTAATTCTAAAAATTAATAAAAAGGTGAACAGTAAAAACTTTTTATACTAAAAATCTTAAAACATTTTTCTAAGTCTAAGAAAAATTTTGAAAACTGAAAATTATATCTTTTTACCACTAAAAGACAAGAACAGAAATATTAAAAGTAATTAAAAATAGCAATTAAATCTAAATAATACTAAATGAACAGTAACTGAAAATTTAATTAAACTGAAAAATCAAGAATAAAATAAGAAAAATATTGAAACTAATTTTAAGCTCTAATTCCTATTTTAAGGCACTAAAGACAAAAATTTTAAAACTGATAGTGACATGTGTTTTGTTTTGTCCAGTAGTGTAGCAGTGGTAACTAATGCACTAGCAGGGGTAACTCAGTTCCCACTTCTAATACAAATTTTTGGGTCTGTTGACTTTTGAGCTTAGGAAAGCTTTGTGGTGCTTTTTCTTGGGCAATAAGGCACCCCCACAACCAGTTGGGTTGTGGGGAGTCTATCAATGCAATAAAACAAGCAGTTACACACAAGATTATCACAAAAAAGGCACAAAATCAGTCAATGATGAACTAAAACTGTCTGATGAACAGTGCACTGATGAACTTGGCACAAAAATGGATTTTAAAGCTATCACACTTGCTCAAATCTATACTACCTTATAAAGTATTTAGACCCTTTCTATAACTGGAAGTCTTAAAAAATTCAGCCTAAAACATTTCTAAAAAAAGAAGTCTAACAATTGGGTCAATATTGTTCAAAATGTATATTCATTATTTAGTCAACATGAATTATTGCTATATCAAAACGTATGTAACATTTTTTTAAATGAAAAGTAACCGTCCTTATATTAATGTGCACTTTTAATATGCAAAATAAGTAACCGCTTTTCAAATAATATAAAAACTATCATAAGACACTCTCATACACATTCATATCCCTTTCTCTTTTCTCTCAATATCTTCAAAATAATACAAAAAAAAACTTCTATAAAACCTTCTCCATAACCACATGCCCACAGCCTCTACCACTTCCGCCTCTACCACCACTACCATCACCGTTGCCACCATCAGTCGCAAAATAAAAGGTTTGATGTGCTTTGGTAGTTTTGGTTGTAGATCTGGTGGTTTTCGTGATTACAACAGAAGAAAAAAAATCAATGGTTTTATTGTGATTAGTGTTTCGATTGGATGTGTTGTGCCAGGATTTGGAACTCTTAAAATTGAAATACTTCACAAGCATTGTTATTGCTTAAAGTTATTTTAATGTATATTATCATTCATTTGTAAAAAGTTATTGTTAAAAAAACTTAACCATATAACATTTACTAACCACAAAATATAGTCACAGGGTACCCACCGCCGCATTGCGCGGGTACCCTGCGAGTACTTTATAAAACACTTATCACTTTTTATTTTTAGAAGTCTTAAAATGTTTCAGCATCAAACATTTCTTTATTTAGAAATTTATATACAACCATTTTTGAGGTTTAAATGCCTATTATGTTTTTTTTAAAACTTATCTAAAAAGTAAATGATACAAATGAGTTATAAAATATGAGTCAATAAGAGTAAATGTCTTTAATGATTAAATAAATAATTTAATGAGACAATAAATAACCATATATTATAAGTTTGTAACATATAAAACTGAAAATAATCTATTGATGGATATTAATATTACTACTAGAATATCAGTTATGAAATCTTAATATAAAAAAATCATGATTTATGAAAAAAGACTCGAAAAAATTTGCCCACAAAAGATTCAGCCATCAAAATTCTTCAAACCACCAATAAAAAATATTTGTTTGTCGAAAAACTGTCGCCGGGTACCCGCCGCAGCATTGCGCGAGTACACGGATAGTAACAACCAAACTATAAATAAGCTATCAACAAACCTCTAATAACAGCTTATCTAATAGCCCACAAGATTTCAAGGTTTAAAAATAACTAGAACAACACAAATTTGGTCTTGACTGTTTTAGTTAAATAACAAGTATGCAAAACTCATTTTTATCATGCCAAGCTTAGTCAAAACAAATAAAACCTATAAAAACTAAATTAAGTGTGTTAGACCTGTTTTAACCCAAATATTCTAACCAATGTTCAGTTAAAACCCAAATCCAAACACTCCTTTAAAACTGGAAAATCAAATTTATCAAATCAATAGCTTACAAATCTAAGCTAAACTGATTAAGACTATCCTAAACATGCATACAAATATCAAATGAACATAAACAAACCATAAACAACAATGAAAACACAGATTCATGCAAATTCACCAAATCACAATTCTAAGCTTAATAAGAGAGTTCAAGGTTTATACCTTGTGGGACCCACATCCAGGCCCCACTATGGCTGCAATGCCATCTCCTTACAAGCTGGGGCTTGTGCAGTGAGCTTGTGCAATGATGCAGCTGAATGTAGAGAATGGTGGTGTGACTTTCCTAGTCACACCCAATATATCTTTAAAATGAAAGGCTTGGATTAAACCTGCTAAGATAAAGCAAACCAAGGTGAATATGATCAAGGGCTATGAAGCTGAAAGCTAGGCTTATTGGTTAAGCCAGCTTAAAAGCTTATAGCATATATAATAACCAACTGATTTTTCTCTTCTTTTTTTAAAAACTTTTTCACAAATCTTCTCAAATACTTTTCTTTAAAAACAGAAAGTTCTCTTCACAAAGGAACCTTAACAGAAATTTTTGAATCAATGATGAGTTAAGCAAAACGTTTTACCAACTTTTTCACATTCTTGAAAAAAGGAATTACAAACTTTATCTTAGCCAACCTTAAACATGAACTATGGAACTCAGATTAATCTCAAGCAGATACCAACTTTTAAACTATAAAAGGAATTACGATTTCAACAAAAATACCAACTTTATAAATCTTAAAAATGAATTACAGAACTTGAGAAAAAATCTGGAACTAGTGATATGGGACACATACGTCCCATATTTATACAAGATAAAGAAAATTCTAGAAACTAAAACCCTAGCTAACTGAATTTCCATCCTTGACCTTGGTCTCTTGGATTCGAATTTGGTCAAAAAGGCGCACCATGTGACTTTGCAGGAATCTTGAAATTGCCAGTTGTTGATATTGCAATCTTGAGCGTTGGTTATATCTTTGGGACAAAGGAATGCTTGTGGGGCGTTCATTTGGTCAAGTACCATGTGATGGGTGTAGCCGGGGAGGGGACAAAAGGTACAAGGGTCGTTTTCTGGGTTGTGGGGTGTGTTGGGAGTGGGGTAGGGAGTAAAAACCCTAAAGTTAATTAGGATTAAGGTTAAAAATTAAGGTAATTAGAACTGGGTTTTTTTAGGGTTTGTGGGGATGAAGGTGGTTTAAAAGTATAGTTTGATTCGTTTGGGGGTTTAAAATTTTGTTTCCCCCACTTAATCTTTTCATTAAATTGATTTTAAAAATCAGTTAATAATTAACTGAGTGGGAAAGTGACGTGGAGTGGTGAGAGTTTATGATTGGTGGATGGCGATGAGTTGGCAGGATGATTGGCGGGGGGAAGTTGTGGTGTCTTCCCAAAACAGTCCCTATACTCCTTTCCTCTTGTCTCTTTGTATTAAATAGCCAACATTACTTTTTCCTTTGTTAACAACTTTGCTCCACTTGTCAATTTTGGCACAGCATATTTTCAAACTTTGAATAAGGACTATTCATGCAATAAATGCAATCTTCAAGGGCTTTTCTTGTGTACTCTTGGCAATTTAGGGACCCCGATGTAATTTATGAGTTTTACAAGGGTGTAAATTTCCAAGTCTTCCAAAGTTGAGGGACCATTCTTGCCAATCTTCAAAACTTCAAGGTCATTTTGGAAATCCATGATTTGGGTCCGGTTCATTGTGCAACTTCATTTCCCGTGTTCGTTTTTGATTGATTCTTGTGATCTTTTGTCATTTCCTCAATATCCGTACCTAAAATACACAAGAAACAAACACAAGCATATATTTGGCAATTTTAATCATATTTAATGCATTTTAAGCCCATTTTGGACGATGAGACTATGTATAAAAGCAGTCTCATCACTCCCCCATACTAAACCATTGTCGTGCCCTCACGCAATGCTAGAATAAAGTATCGTAGCACCTCCAAAATTCATTTTTATTCACTTATTTGAATGATAAACTAGCTACTACTACTATTACTACTACTTGCGTTTTAGACATAATGTATGATTTTAATCGCAAAATGGGACGTTTAGGTTCATAGAATAAGAACACGTGAATGCTTCGTTAGAAATAATTTCATCGTCCTTGATTTTCACCCCAATTCCATGCCAAGCGTGCAACGAGATCATTGTCATTATAAGTTAGTAATGCTAACACTACTCATATGCCCTAATCACGTACTTATTCTCCCATTACTCCTAAGTTGTATCTCTTATATTTTATTTTGTCTTGAATGTTTCACGAGGATACATTGTTTGACTTATGCGATAATAGAAATTTAGGTCTAAAAATAGAGTCCTAACGGTGTAACCAAGACCATCAAATCAATAACCCCTCCTAATAGACAACGATGTCAAAAAATTAAGTCAACAAGAAGGATCGATAAACACGGTTTTATAACGGTTTTGAACATGAGACTTATTACCAAGACTTTTATACGGCCCCTAACGGAAGGGCCTTATTATCTTTGGTTTACCTCCATCTTTTATTCAACTTCGCCATGAAGCTTTTATTATGACTTCGGTCTTGCCTTGCCTTTTATTATCCGCCTCATCGGTGGTTTTATTAGCCAAAGACGTATATCCTCACGCTAAAGCGAATTTTAGATCTTTAAAGCTTCAAAGATTAAGGCTTGATTCACTTTCAATTTTGCATAGATTTTTCGGCCTTGTGGGGCTTCAAATTGTTTGCTTGATTTAGGTGAGCACTTGAAATCTTATTATTGGGTGAAGCTTTTGATTATTCGGGTGCCAATACTTTAAAACCGTGACGCTGGCGATACCTTAATGTCTTCCCAATTTAATTACACGGAAGCTACTAGAAAAGAATAGAAACCCAACAATCCCAACTAAACCGCTAAGTCAATATTTATTAAGAAAAAGTTATTTACATGCGAAGGGAGAATAAGCAAACAACGAGAACACATGAGTTTTTGAAAGAATACGAGTACTCTACGTTTAGCATAGTAACTTATAATTAACCCTATCATTTCTCGTCCTCATTTAAGAGACTTAGCCTAATGTGTAGTTAAGGAATCAAAGCTAAGTGCTCAACACGCACAGTCGAGTCAAAAATTACTCTTATTCTCGCCATCAGAAAACCTACATTCGTGTCTTCAAACACTTATAAAACATGAGAAAAAATTTAAAATTTGGCCATTTTAGCCTTATTTTGCAAGAAAACGGTAAACAAAAAGATAAACTTTGGAAAGCGTGAAGGTTTGGCAAGGCAAGTATCTATTCACCCCCCCATACTAAAGTTAAACATTTTCCTCAATGTTTCGAGTCTAAGGGTTGGAAACCCCTATACTAGAGACGTAGTCGAATGCCTAATCTAGCATGGAAAGGGTGTAACCAATAAATTAATAGCCGTTTATGAAGTGTGCTATAAACCTAAGGTTAGAACATCAAAGGATATATCATTAGGATATTGAGAAAGTATTCAAAGCAAACGATCGAGTGCTCCCATAAAACAAACACGAGAGGCTCCAATCGTGAAGATCATGATCTAAAAACCACAATTCACAAACAACCACGAAACAAAGGTTGGAAGGGCACAAATCCCCTCACATTAAACTAATTAGAAAGCAATAATATGTACATGGATAAGCATGGGTCTCCCCCACGAGGCACCTTGTTTTTTATAACCGAGTCAAAAGCTCGACTCGAATCCCCATAAATGTGATCATTTAGGGATTATCTTGGTATGGTCAATTTTTAGTGGGGCTTACATGATAAACAAGGCCCAAAAACAACAGGTATTAAGGACTAAGTCCTTTAATGGTGCAAAATACCAGGATCGAAGATGGCGTTCTCGTTTTCATTGGAAAAACAAATCAACGCCACTTCATCATGTGCCAACACAAACCCAAAGGGTTTCAAGAAAATTGATGAGAAGAAATAGAAGGGTGGGACAATGGGTAAGTCATAAAAACCATGAGCTACTCGAGGTAGACTCGCACCAATCAAATAGAAAGATTTTCCATTTATTGCATCGGTGGAAGACCGAGATTTCCCTTTATAAGCAATTCCGGGATCAAATATCTCGTCCTCGGTGGAGAAAGGGGAGGGAACATAAGGGGCTTCCCCCACACAAAGTCCACAAATAGCATCGTCAAAAGGAGAAGGCGAGCTTGTAGCACTCAAAACACGAGGTGATAACGGAGTTAGCATTGTAGAAAAATCTTTTAAATCCAATTTAAAATCCTTACCTTTTTCATATTTTAAACTCTCCTTATGAAAACCCGACTTAATTATGTCAAAAATATTTGGTGATTCTAAAGCAATGTTAGTCACACTAAAAATTCTCACATTTGAAAACCGTTTTGGTTTTGGTGGTGGAAAGTTCTCAAAAAATTTATCAACAAAGAAAACTTCCCCATCGGGATCAACATATTCATCATCTGAAGAATCATTCATGATTGGAATCGTAGGCTTAACACTCTTAACCTCCACCGGCGGAGGGGACGGAAAATCGTTTTTATCATCAACTTCTAAAACTCTTTTTGAAATCCTTTTACAAATGTTTTTGATGGGACTAACATTGTTCAAAGACGTGATAGAGTACACATGAGAAAGTGTGGAGTTTTGACTTGCATTTATGACGAGTTCTTCCTCATTGAAACGAAGAGTGATTTTCCTAGCATGCACATCGATAAGTGCTCTCGAGGTATCCAAAAATGATCGACCTAAAATTAGAGGAACTTTAGGATCGATGGGGATGTCAACAACGATAAAGTCTACGGGATAGTAGAACTTTTCAACTTTCACGAAGACGTCCTCGGCTACTCCACAAGCTAGAATCGTAGAATGATCGGCCATCTCGATTGACATTCTTGAAGGAGTGAGCTTTGGGAGATTGAGCGACTTAAAAATCTCAAGAGGCCTCAAATTAATACTAGCACCAAGATCGGCCAAGGCGTAGCTTCCTCCATATCTTGTATAGCACATGGGATTAAAAACTTGCCGGGATCACCGACTTTTTGAGGTATGCGGCTAAGAAAAACCGAAGAACAACTAGACGACTTTAGCAATTTCTCTTTGTTATTCAACATACTTTTAAAGTTCGCGGCAAATCGAGGCATCATGACCAAGGCGTCGGCAAAACTTATATTAAAATGCAAGTCACGAAACATTTTCATAAAAAGTTCAAATTGATAATTATTTCGTTCTTGTGCCTTTTCCTTGTTTCGTCTTGAAAGGTAAGGTAAGGGTGGTGTGGGTTGGGGCATAGCCAAAGGCCTTGGAATCTCGGGTTCCACTGGTGGTATTGGTTCAACCGTAGGTGTGGTTTGAGCGGTACTTCGTGGGCTTGGAATTTGCTCCTTTTCTACCACAACCTCGGGTTCTTTCTCTTTTTCCTTTTCCATAGAAGTACTTGGACGAGAAATGGGTTCTTTGAAAGTTTTACCACTACGAGTAGTAATAACCTTCAATTCTCCTTTCGGGTTTACGATGGTATCACTAGGAAGACCACCCGAAGAAGAAGGTTTACACATGATAGCTTCAAACATTTTTCCTATTCGGTCTTCAAACTTAGATTGCCTAGCATCCACTTTTAACAACTCTTGCTTAATCTCATTTTGACCTTGCTCCATTTTTTGTTGATTTTGTTGGAGACATTGAACATTTCCTTCTATTTTATTAGCATGAGTCTTAAGTTCATTAGCAAGTTCGTTTTTAAGCTCGTTTTTCAACTCGGATCTTAAGCTAACCATTTCACGTTGCATATTATCAAACTTAGCATCGTTTGCTTTAGCATAATTCAAAAATTCTCCTTGAAGATTTTTGGTGTGATCATTTTGAAAACCTTGTGTGGTAGTTTGAAAATCACGGTTTTGGTTTTGGTTTGAAATTTGCCCATTTCCACTTTGATAATTACCCTTGTTGTAGTTACGTTGATTTCCTTGATAAGCACCACTTTGATTGTTGTTTCGATAGTTGTTAGCATTTTGATTTTTGTGGAGCTTGATTTTGGCGGGAACCTTGACCGTTTTGGTTATAAGTTCCCGTGGCTACATAAGCATTCGAAGTGTTACCATCCGCGGTAATGCACTCGGAAAAATCATGAGCTCCACCACACGAAATACAACTCTTGGCAACCGCCTTAACCGATGCGGAATTCAAAGCATCTTGTGCTTTCCAATGAGTCATAAGAGTCGAAAACCTATCGAAAAACCGATTCTCCTCATTTGCTTCATCTTGCAAGGCATTAATGCTACGAGACGATGACGAACCCAAATTGGCAACACTCGGTGTGTTACGAGGGCTATAAACCTTAGACCTATTCTCAATGATTTTCAAAGCCTCTACGATCGTTTTGCACAAAAAATTACCACCCGCGGCGGCATTTAAGTAATCTCGTTCATGATCATTAAGCCCATTATAAAAAGTGTCAATTTGATGCAATTCGGAAAAATCATGGTGTGGACATTCATGTAACATTTCTTTAAACCTTTCCCAAGCCATTGAAAAACTTTCATTAGATCTTTGTGTAAATCGTGAAATCTCGTTTTTCAAATGTGTTGTTTTAGATGGTGGAAAAAATTGATTCACAAATTTAGAAACGAGATCACCCCACGTCAAAATCGAATTTGGGGGTTCTTTCTCGAGCCATATCTTGGCGGGTCCATCTAACGAGTATGGAAACAACATCATCTTAATGGCATCGTGTGGTACATCCTTAAACTTGCTTGTCGCAGTGAGACGATTAAATTGCCTAATGTGATAATGTGGGTTGTCTTTCTCGTGTCCGCGAAACTTGTTGGCTTGAAGCATAGACATTAAACCCGTCTTGATCTCGAAGTTCTGCGCAAGGATGGCGGGAATCACAATGGCCTCTCAAAAACCCTCGGTGGGTGCTTGAAGCAACTCCATCATAGTACGATTAGCCATGATAGCTTCTTGTTCTACAATAGGTTCCTCACTTGGAGTCTCTTCACTAGAAAGATTAGGAGTAAGTGTTGACTCCTTTTTGTTTCTTTGTTTACGTGCACGTCTCGCTTGATTACGAGTAAGCATAAACGTCACGTACAACGTGGGGATAAGCAAAGAAGATTCTTTTTGGTGTTTTTAACTTTTTCAATTTTTTGGATTTTTGATTGTTTTTACTTTTTTTGGATTTTGGAATTGTATTAAGTAGACAAAAATCTACAAATCTCCTCCTTAATCAAATCTCTTGATTAAAGAAGCCTCAAGGAATGAAAACGATCACGTGAAGTGAATGCTTTCGATGACTTTGGAACGTTGGTGGAACACCAAAACGTTCAAGAGGGTTTAATCAATGAAACCAAGAAAATATATATGATACTTAATAATAATTTGGGCGGCAAAACCCTCGATTAGCTCTCAAAATCAAATACTCACAAGCAAGTGGGGAAACGAGGCGGCGCGAAGCACTTAAGAGCCTTTTTCCTTAGGATATATTTTATAATATCCGCCTTATACCCACCTTATAGTTTGTATTTTCAAAATCGAGCTTCTCGAAAGTATTTATCTATTTTTGCCTTTTTTCTTTGGTTTGAGATTCGAATACAATGATTGGGTAATGACCTCCCAAGTCAAGGTTGTGATTTCTCACATATTTGGAGTACTTGTGTATTTATTGTTCTACGTATATAATATAGTAATAGTATTCACAAAAAACGAAAAAAACGATAATACGTATTAGTAGAGTGCTACTAATACAAATACTATTATGGCTAGTATTAAAAAAACAACAATTGTTCAAGTCAAAACACAACACGCCTCCCTGGCAGCGGCGCCAAAAATGATGTAGTGTTTTTACTACCCTTTAGGAAAAGAGAGCAAAAATAGGGCAAGTATTAAGTGTCGGTTTAGGTAAACCAAGCACTAATGACCAAATAAGTTCAAGTTCGTTTCCCAAGGAGGCTAGTGTGTTGTGTAATGAAATGATTATCTTTGTGATTATATTTTTGAGAAAGAAAAATAGAAATGAGATTAGAAGAGAATGACGGTTACGAAGACGGATTCAACTAAGACGAAAAGGTCGTTCACGTAAAACCGTAAAAAGCACCAAATTAAAAATTAAACCTAAAAATTAATTAAAAGTTAAAACTAAGTCTAAAATAATATAAATAAGAATAAAAATTCAACAAAAATATTTTAAAACCTTTTATTAATTAAATATTCAATTTTAAATGCTAATTAAAGCCCTAAACTTAAATATAATTAACAAAATGTTCAAAATATTATTTTATTGAACTAATAAGTTACTTATATTATTTAAAGACTAAAAAGTATTTTTCCTAAATTTTAAAAACAATTTTTCTATTTTTAAACCACTAAAAAGTATTTTTAAACCAAAATAATCATAAAAAATAATAAAATAATGCCAAAATTAATTTGACAATTTTAAAAATCCTAATTTATACTAAAGAACAGTAGAAAAATGAAAAAGTTTGAAAAATGTAAAACTTTGCACTAAAAGACAAAACAGTTTCAAATTAAACCTTAATTAAACTAAATTTAATTATAAAAATTAATAAAAAGGTGAACAATAAAAACTTTTTATACTAAAAATCTTAAAACATTTTTCTAAGTCTAAGAAAAATTTTGAAAACTGAAAATTATAACTTTTTACCACTAAAAGACAAAAAAACAGAAATATTAAAAGTAATTAAAAATAGCAATTAAATCTAAATAATACTAAATGAACAGTAACTGAAAATTTAATTAAACTGAAAAATCAAGAATAAAATAAGAAAAATATTGAAACTAATTTTAAGCTCTAATTCCTATTTTAAGGCACTAAAGACAAAAATTTTAAAACTGATAGTGACATGTGCTTTGTTTTGTCCAGTAGTGTAGCAGTGGTAACTAATGCACTAGCAGGGGTAACTCAGTTCCCACTGCTAATACAAATTTTTGGGTCTGTTGACTTTTGAGCTTAGGAAAGCTTTGTGGTGCTTTTTCTTGGGCAATAAGGCACCCCCACAACCAGTTGGGTTGTGGGGAGTCTATCAATGCAATAAAACAAGCAGTTACACACAAGATTATCATAAAAAAGGCACAAATGAACTAAAATTGACTGATGAACAGTGCACTGATGCACTTGGCACAAAAATGAATTTTAAAGCTATCACACTTGCTCAAATAACAACTAAACTATAAATAAGCTATCAACAAACCTCTAATAACAGCTTACCTAATAGCCCACAAGATTTCAAGGTTTAAAAATAACTAGAACAACACAGATTTGGTCTTGACTGTTTTAGTTAAATAACAAGTATGCAAAACTCATTTTTATCATGCCAAGCTTAGTCAAAACACTGAATAAAACCTACAACAACTAAATTAAGTGTGTTAGACCTGTTTTTAACCCAAATATTCTAACCAATGTTCAGTTAAAACCCAAATCCAAACACTCCTTTAAAACTGGAAAATCAAATTTATCAAATCAATAGCTTACAAATCTAAGCTAAACTGATTAAGACTATCCTAAACATGCATACAAATATCAAATGAACATAAAGAAACCATAAACAACAATGAAAACACAAATTCATGCAAATTCACCAAATCACAGTTCTAAGCTTAATAAGAGAGTTCAAGGTTTATACCTTGTGGGACCCACATCCAGGCCCTACTATGGCTGCAATGCCATCTCCTTACAAGCTGGGGCTTGTGCAGTGAGCTTGTGCAATGATGCAGCTGAATGTAGAGAATGGTGGTGTGACTTTCCTAGTCACACCCAATATATCTTTAAAATGAAAGGCCTTGGATTGAACCTGTTAAGATAAAGCAAACCAAGGTGAATATGATCAAGGGCTATGAAGCTGAAAGCTAGGCTTATTGGTTAAGCCAGCTTAAAAGCTTATAGCTTATATAATAACCAACTGATTTTCTCTTCTTTTTTTAAAACTTTTTCACAAATCTTCTCAAATACTTTTCTTTAAAAACAGAAAGTTCTCTTCACAAAGGAACCTTAACAGAAATTTTTGAATCAATGATGAGTTAAGCAAAACGTTTTACCAACTTTTTCACATTCTTGAAAAAAGGAATTACAAACTTTATCTTAACCAACCTTAAACATGAACTATGGAACTCAGATTAATCTCAAGCAGATACCAACTTTTAAACTATAAAAGGAATTACGATTTCAACAAAAATACCAACTTTATAAATCTTAAAAAGGAATTACAGAACTTGAGAAAAAATCTGGAACTAGTGATATGGGACACATACGTCCCATATTTATACAAGATAAAGAAAAATCTAGAAACTAAAACCCTAGCTAACTGAATTTCCATCCTTGCCCTTGGTCTCTTGGATTCAAATTTGGTCAAAAAGGCGCACCATGTGACTTTGCAGGAATCTTGAAATGGCCAGCTGTTGATATTGCAATCTTGAGCGTTGGTTATATCTTTGGGACAAAGGAATGCTTGTGGGGTGTTCATTTGGTCAAGTACCATGTGATGGGTGTAGCAGGGGAGGGGACAAAAGGTACAAGGGTCGTTTTCTGGGTTGTGGGGTGTGTTGGGAGTGGGGTAGGGAGTAAAAACCCTAAAGTTAATTAGGATTAAGGTTAAAAATTAAGTTAATTAGAACTGGGTTTTTTTAGGGTTTGTGGGGATGAAGGTGGTTTAATAGTATAGTTTGATTCGTTTGGGGGTTTAAAAGTTTGTTTCCCTCACTTAATCTTTTCATTAAATTTATTTTAAAAAATCATTTAATAATTAACTGAGTGGGAAAGTGACGTGGAGTGGTGAGAGTTTATGATTGGTGGATGGTGATGAGTTGGCAGGATGATTGGTGGGGGGAAGTTGTGGTGTCTGCCCAAAACAGTCCCTATACTCCTTTCCTTTGGTCTCTTTGTATTAAATAGCCAACATTACTTTTTCCTTTGTTAACAACTTTGCTCCACTTGTCAATTTTGGCATAGCATATTTTCAAACTTTGAATAAGGACTATTCATGCAATAAATGCAATCTTCAAGGGCTTTTCTTGTATACTCTTGGCAATTTAGGGACCCCAATGTAATTTATGAGTTTTACAAGGGTGTAAATTGCCAAGTGTTCCAAAGTTGAGGGACCATTCTTGCCAATATTCAAAACTTTAAGGTCATTTTGGAAAATCCATGATTTGGGTCCGGTTCATTGTGCGACTTCATTTCTCGTGTTCGTTTTTGATTGATTCTTGTGATCTTTTGTCATTTCCTCAATATCCGTACCTAAAATACACAAGCAACAAACACGAGCATATATTTGGCATTTTTAATGATATTTAATACATTTTAAGCCCATTTTGGACGATGAGACTATGTATAAAAGCAGTCTCATCATTTGTGTTATTTGTTTGTCTTTGGTAAGAGGTAGGACTATTACCTACTTATCTAGACTCCTACATTGATGAGATATTGTCATGACATTTGTGTCACCTTTTATGACATTTCTAATTCATATAGTTCTCTCTATGGACACGCTATTGTTGTGATGATATCCATATGTCGCGCCCCATATTCCGCCATGGTGGGGTGTGACAAGAGTATTGTTTTAAAAGCAAAATTTCAGTCTTTTTAACTTTCTCAGACTCCTTAATTTCCATTTCAACCCTTTTAGACTCGAGAATTTCGAAATCCGTTTGTAGTTTTTGAAAATTATTAATGACTGACTCTTTTTCTTTAAGTTCTTTCGAAAGATTTTGTGACAATCCGTCAATTTATGGTTGATATTTTATTCTCAGATAATTATTTGAAAATGTTATTTTAAGGTTATAATATGAACTCACTTATTTTTGGGAAGAAATTTGGATTTACGTATTGAAGTAGCGTCGACTACGTCTAAACCGGAGGGTTCTACGTTACGTGCTTACGTTTACATACACCGTCTTTGGTGACAGTCCGACATTTCAGAAAATAAATTTATCCATGAATATTATTTTGGAGTTTTAAATTTGTGTTGGTTCATAAACTCACAAATTTACGAGAAGAGATTAGGACTTAAGATTTTATTTTAACGTCCTTTACGACTAAACCGGAAACCTTAGGATTACGTATTTACGTTTTCGAACTCAGTTTTTGATGAGACAATTTTTATTAGATTCGTTTTGCGCCATTGATTCATAATTTATAAAAACGTTTTTTTGTAAAACGACCCGAGAGTACGCAAATCGAGGAAACAAGAATCAAGGAATACCCGTAAATTAGCGGGATGGGACAAAACTAGTTTATCCCACCCCACTAACTAGGGACACCACATCAAAGATGTGGCATCCTTACACTAAACTAAGTTACACTTGTAACTTAGCTTCATTTTGAAGCTTACTCTTCCCACTAAACTAACAAAACCACTAGACATTACCATTTCCTTCCATTTTCACATGCAAACCACCATAAACACTCTCCTCTCTCTCTAAATTCGTCCCATATTCATCAAGAACAACCCTCATTTGATCAATTTCAACCATGAAATCATGTGTTATTCACACATATGTTGAAGCCCTTTTGAAGCCTTGATCATTTGGTGGCCATATCAACAACTTTGGTGGTGATTTGCTTGTGTCCTAGGGCTGATTTTCCAACCTATGTTCTTGATATTTGATGGTCTTGGAGATACTTGTTGTGTTCATCAAGTTCTTGTCTTCCTAAAACAATAAATCCACTTGGATTGGTAAAGAAGATCATCCTCTCCATTTTTCTCTTGTTATTTTGTAAAGAAAAAATGTATTTTCTTTCATTTTTTATATGTATATGATGTATATATGATGATAAAAATGTTGTGTGGGGATCAAGTGTTGATAAATATGCTTAAAAATGATGATAACTATAAGAAATGAAGCTAAAATCTTGACTATTTAGTTGGCTGTATAAAAACAGTAGATAACTAAAAGATGAACTGATAAAATTGCATGGTTTGATCCATTTACAGTAAGTAGATGATGTTATACACATGTGAGAGTTGGCCATGTAATGGAATCAAAATAATGAGTGAGATATGATCAAAACAAGTTAGGTGGTGTAATCTGAATAAGCGGTTTTGTAGGGACTGTTAAGGCAACTTAAACTCAAAATGGGCAGTAGCTATAACTAAGTTAAATGTAGCACATATTATGAAGAACATGTCATCCAAAAATGAGCTTCTAAGTCATTATAGAACTCTAGATATGGTAAAAATGGTGAACATGAAGTTAAAAATCAGATTTTTGGAAATAATGTTTATTATTATTATATAAGCACTCACATTATAATGTATAAAATGTAAAAATATAAACCCACTAACTTATAAAACTTATTTATATAAATGTATAAAAGGTTAATTAAATGGGTAAATTATATAAATGGTGGTAAAATAATATTTATAAGTAATAAAAACTATAAACTTGATTTTTACGACTTTTTCGGCTATCGCCGTAAAATTAACGTTTTTCGCCAAATAAAACTTAGACGACCAAACCCGTCTAATGTAAAGTTTATAAAAGTCATATACTGATATGTAAGTATCTAATACAAGTAAAAACCGATAAAACCCGAACTATAAGAAATACGGACATTTACGAGCTAATTAAGCATATTGGACTAATAATTGGACTAAATAAGATAAAAGCTTGTAAAAAGAACTTATTGGGCTTAACCCATTTGGGCTCAACATGGAAAGTATACATACTGATAAAATAAATATAACAAGGATTAAAACAAGCTAAAGAACTTATACTAAGCTTATAGGACTTAAAACATGTAAATAAGTAAAACTAGTAAACTAGTATAAACGTTACCGACATATAACACTAGAATGAGTAAACGAGAATATGTAAACCCACTTGATCATCATATATATATAATCATCATATGTATACATAATTGTTATTTTTATAAAGTCATTGGACATGATTCTAAGACGAGTATTATTTGTCTAGGTTTCCGTGATTGAAGCACGTACCGTACGTCCGAATTGCCGATCACTCGCCTTCCCACATCAACGTGAGTTCATAGCCTCGCACTCTTTTAAATGTTTTTATAAATGTTTTATAAACCCGCGAGGGAGATAACATGTTAGTTTTTATAAAATCAGGACACCATTTGTCCCGATTGTTTGTTTATTGATTTGGACCCGAATGATTGAATGACCCGATTGTATGACCCGATAAATGATTAAAGGACCCGATAGATGCAATAAATATGGATTATTAAAGTTAGGTTATGTCACTAAAAGTCCCATTAGCATGAATTATGAACTACCGGGATTTGGTAGACGCTTATGCATTTAATAGTACTATTTGGGGACGATCAC
The DNA here is from genome assembly GCA_025667525.1 of Glebionis coronaria. NCBI lineage: Eukaryota > Viridiplantae > Streptophyta > Magnoliopsida > Asterales > Asteraceae > Glebionis > Glebionis coronaria. The sequence goes on from JANFOE010001407.1 coordinate 93,985, forward strand.
CCCAGTTCGCGCCTTGACGGTTGATCCCCGTCGTGCCACATTGATTGGTAAGCGAATTTATGTATGAGAAGATTTCCATAGCGTGACCTTTGTGATGACACGCTACTTTAGATGGGCAAAATTGGTATCGGGTTAGCTACGCGTTGTTGGTTTAGTAAGGTAACAATGTCATGTGGCTTATAATAATCCAAAATTAACAAAATAATACTAGACGCTCCGAATTACGATGTATTGCCTGACTAGCAATATTGGGTCATACTATTGATATTATGTTTGTGTTTTGGTTTTCGTAACCATATTCATATAACGGTTTTTATTTTTCATACAACGTCATAAGACGTATTGTATGATGTTTTTACGACGTTGGCTCGTATAATGATTTTTAAGGCAAATGCCTATATTATGATTTTCGATAAGAATTTGTATAAAACGATTTTGGCTATTTTATGGCCTAGTAAAATGATTTGTACAAAATGATTTTCAGTAATAATTTTATACTGATATTATATTGATGGAATTTATTAAACTCTATGAATTCACTCGGCGTTATCGCTGACCTTTTCTTTTAACATGTTTTATCTCAGGTACTTGAAGGTAATTCTCGGGAAGACGACAAGAATTCATGGCCCGCACTTAAACAATATTTTCCATTCAAACACTTTGTAAAACTTTGTATGAAATATAATGACTTGGGACCGATGTAACTTTGATATTTATGAATGGAAATGATTTACTATTAAACGACGCGATTTTTATGCGTTGTCTATGATGTGAGTAATGTGCTATCCCGTAACACCAACGAGTCTTCCACTGTATTAAGTTGTATAAATTTGGGGGTATTACAGTTTGGTACCAGAGCTCTCGTTATAGAGAACGAAAGATTTTTAAAACCAAGGTTTTGAATAAAACATTTCAAAATCTTTTAACTATAAACATTTTTCTAAAAATGTATAAAAATCTTTTGACTATAACGGTGCCGAAGAATTCCCGAGTTACCGACAAGGCCAGACTGAGAAGTGTTATTTTAATATATATATAACTTGGATTATATATATATATATATATGATGTAATTTTATTACATGATTGTTTGATGATTATTTTGATTTTTTATATGAGGTATTTATACGACGTAGATTGTCACAAGAAACCCTAACTCCCCTAGTAAATTAATCGAAGCTATTCTCGTAGGAATTCTAGTTATCCTAGATCTAAACTAAGTTGTGGATAATTATGATCCCAGCAAATGGTTGATATTCGTAGGAATGTAGATATTAGTTGATTGTGATATTGAAAAAGAATTGGCGAGATTAAATCTGATATCGATGTCATGACGATCTTTCCATATAGAGTGGAGTTTGATAAAACGTTACCACCTAGAAAGATGTCATCTGATTCGTTGTCATCCAATTCTTAAATTGAAATCGAAAGGGTGAATGTTGCACTTGAGGCTGTCATTGGAACCATTACCCAAAAGCCTCATGCCACTAATACCTTTCCGAGAAGTCTAATTGAATGTATGAGTCATCTAATACTAGTGACTCATTTGATAATTGTTGTTGTAAGAGATATAGGATTGGAAATTAAGTATTGATAATATCGAACTTATGTTGCCCTATTAAGGCCTAAGAATAAGGTTGAAAGTATTGGAAAATGAGGTAGGATATCGCCTTGAGTATAAGTTGATTGAAACTTGAATAAAGTAAAATTTAACCCATATGGAATGACAAATTGTTAAGAGGAAGTCGTTAAGTTATGTGATTGAATTGTAAGGTTTTAAATGATTGTTGGTTCGTGTTAAGGGTTGTTCCTAGGCCATTGTCCACTAATGAGGATGCCCAGTGTCCAGGAAATAAATTGAAGAAATCTTCTTCTGAATTGGGACCGATGGATCTTCCGGGACATGTGGAACACCTAAGGACTCTTGTAGATTAGTATTCATCGTGGTATCTTTTAAAAATAATCCCTAACTTAACTGAGACATCAGTTGGTATGATGAGTTCTTGGAATTGTATGACATAGTGACACGTAATGTGTTACGGTACAATTTTGACTTGTTTGTGATTAACGAAAAGACTACCTTTGATTGCTAAATTCTACATGTATCGATGTTATCTTTCTTTATTGCTTTATCCTAATGTTCGCATTAGTGATGCAACCATTGAACAAGTACTCATCTCGATTTGAGTTACGTTGTGAATCATTCTTCGTGAGTGCCATCGAGGTCATGAACCTCATGATTAACTGGCTAAGCTCATTTCCTATCATATTGTAGTTAGTTCTTGGTGAACAACTCTTCATCACTCTTTTGCAGATCACACATTGTTTTTATTAAGTTAAAACGGTATCCTTTGAGAAAATTTAATTTTCATCACTATAAGGATTATTCAAAGTGAGATTTATAGGTGATTGTTGTCGAAATGAAGTTGTTTATAAAACACCTTGGAAAAACTTAATGGTTTTCATAACAAGGAAGATCTTTGTAAATTTATTTTGATTCTTATTTAAGAATTAAGCATGAAAATGTTTTTATTATAAACATGATGATAAAAATTTTGACGAACAGAGTATTGCATCGTTAATCTTAAAATTGTATATAGTTGCGCGCCTACATACAATTTAGAATAGACCATGCAAGGCTGATTAGTAGTCACCATAAAACTAATGAATAAACACTACATTTTCTTTGAAGATTGTGAAAGATTAAATTTTATGAGATCTGCAAGAAGTGAAAATAGGGACATAGTGTTAGAAACATCTACATATGTGCCCGTAACACCTATTCTTCTGATTCGAATTTACTCATCTGTGGAAATTGTCTTATTTGACAATTGACAATTCTTACTTGTCCAATTCTCCTGTAGTAAGATTCTTAGGAAAAGTATCTGATAACCGAGTGTTGATACCCGACTGGATGTATTGACGTTCTTATCATTTCTTATGATTTGATTTCATTTGAATGACCTGGGTAACGATCCGAGGAGCTTTCGAATGCGTACTCAAATTATGAAAACATGGGATATATTCATATTCGTTAAATGTTTTCGTCTGTATCTGATTTGAAATTCTCTCGTAGAGATTGTTGACCTTACTCTTTTAATAGTAGTTGTGTCTCCATATATCCTTGAATTTGTGAAGGATTATGAGTTATTATCAGTCTTTTGAAGAAGTTCACATCTTATCAACGGTAATGAAACTAGAAAGTTGATAATTCCAGTAGAATGGATTGATTGATTATGACATGACGACATTGTCTTAATTGATGGGAACTCGAAATGAATTCCCCTAAATGATAAGATGTTGATTATCAAAAGTGATCTAAATAATTCTTGATGGATGACCATATCCTGCATTTAGACTTGTGATTATATTGTGATTGGTTGTGAACTAGTTATAGATATTGTAATCTAGAAGAACCTAATATGAATTTATTAAAAGATGTTTATGTTATCTGAAACCTTAGGAGGTATTTGTTGTTGAATTACCTAGACTTTCGCCATTAAGGCAAGTTGAAATTGGTATTGATTATATTTCCGGTGTTGCACCTGTAGCGTGTGCACTGTACGTCATCACCATCTAAATTAAAGGAATTAACGTACAACTGAGAAAGTTGTCAGAGAAAGATTTTTATTATACCAAGCCTGTCATCCTGAAGAGCTATGGTGTTATCTTTCTTTATATTTATAGATTACTGTGACTGAGTAAATTGACAATCGAAAACGATGTCCATAACTCGAACTGGAAGATTTGTTCGATCATTTACAAGGTTCTAGCGTATGTTTTAAAGATTTGATCCATGGCATGATTATCAACAACTTCTCATCTGCGAAAGAGATTATCTATTCCAATCACTACATCCGGAACTTGTAATGAACATTATGAGTTTCACGTGATGTTGTATGGATTGACTAATACACATGTAGCATTCATAAATTTGGTGAATCATGTGTGTAGGCTGTAATTTGATAAATTCATGCTCGTGATCATTAAGAACTATATGTTTGTTTATAAGAATAAGAATGAGATAATAATTAATTATAGATTGCCCTGAATTGGCCAAACAATTAAAAAAAATTGTACCTTGAATATTTAACATAAGACTTAAGACTTAATACTTTACATGATTTAACCGTGTGATTAATAGATAATGGAATATAAATTGACTCTTCAAAATTTAGAAGTCATTTAAGACTTTGAGTTATACTAAAAAGAAAGTGCAAAAATATTTTGACAAATGTTTTAACAAAGGATTTTAAGGGATTATTCCCTTATACACAAACCATTTAACTAAACTTCTGTTTAGGGGTAAATGTTTGTGTATACTTCTAGACAACTTAAGAATAATTGAGGAAACTATATAAACCATGACTTAAAATTTGAAACGACAATTTTTGCTTTTCAACTAAGAAAACTTTGACCAAAGTATAAACAAAGGTTTTTCGAACATTTACGAATCTTATTAATTATTTTTGATAAATTAACAAAAATCGTGTTAATTAAATTCAAATTTTATTTTGAACACCTTTATATAATTGGCCAAACTGAGAAAATTTTAAAACTTTTTGTGTTTACGTTTCATAAAAATTAAATATTTATTATTTAATTAGTTGTAATAATTATCGACGCTTTAAACGTCGGATTAAGCGAAACTGATAAAAATGATAGTTGAGACGAAACTAAAACTTAGAAAATATAAAGAAAGAATTTTAAATAAATACGGTTATGATATTTATTTCATCAGGAGAGTTAACGTAATTACTGACACATTATGTATAAAAGATAAAGAACCAATTAGAACATGTTCCTTAATAATGAAGGTGCAAAATAAATTGCCAAATAATTTAAAATATAGCCGATGCTTATAAAAAGGGATTCGCGGCTAATGTGAACCATTAAAAAAAATGAGAAGCCAATAACGTTGAATATTTTAAAGGCCACTTGTGGTTACTTAAATATGGAGATTATGAGAATTAGTTATGTTGGAATTTGTAAGTATAAGTATTATATTTATGTCATTTATGACTAGAAGTATCTTTGTCTGAAGAAGTTGTACTAATGGCAAATTATGAGGGCAGAGATCGCCTCATACATTAGTAAATGTCTAGCTATTGCAAAGGTCATCATCTGAATTTGATTCGATTTGGGTCATCGTCGACAGACTGACCAAATCTGCTAATATCATTCCCGTTAATGATAAATGCAAAAGAGTTATGTAAACATAGTGTGCCTGTATCGAACATCTTTATCAAGATCCTCGCTTCGCATCGAATTTCTAGAGATTTGCTCAGAAATCATTGAGAACGAACCTTGATGAGAGTACTATGTACCACCCCAAATCGAAGGGACGAGGTAAAGTAACGATACAAAGTAATATAAGTGCTATTTTATGTTTGAATGAATGACCTTTAGTAATAAACCGTATAATCGTTTTCCTTTGAAAGGATTATCATTGATAATCATCGTATTAGGATTGAGATCGAATCTTGTTAGGATCTAAATATTAGAGCTTCTGTAAGCAGGAGTTGAGATGAAGACACCCGACATACACCCATTGTGTGTTGGACATGTATTTTAGGTTTAAGGTTTCCTATGATGGCGAACCCAACCTTACAAAATACCTGACCCGCGAGATCTGAAATGATTGGTGAAATTAGGATTTGATTATTAACAGCCGGTAGTGGGCAAGAGGTTATGTGAATATGAAATGTAGATCTTGAAGTGCCAAATGGGTAGCGAAGTTATGCCACAATTTTTAACCTTGGAAAAATGAATTCATGATCTGACAAATCATGGGATATAAGTCCCCGTTGTATGGGACCATTGAGATGATGTAAAAGTTGGGATTGAAAGGCATATAAGCTGGATCTACCCTAGGACTTCAAGAACTGCGTGAATTATGTTTCGTAAATCGAACTTGGTGGAATATCTATCAAGTGAAAATCTGATTGTTCTTAGTAAAGCTTAGATCGGCGAAAAGTTGCATTCATCAGAAACCCGTGAACATCATGGATAGAGAAAGTAAGTCAACATTTAGCCTGATCTTATTCCCGTAGTTATATTTGATGAAACTCGCGTATTATAATGGATTACACTTGTTAGAAAAGACCGAATGTGGAGGAAATACCCACATGGCTTTAACTCTATAAGAAGGCGAGTAGTAAGGTAAGATGATCTTTGAGGACAAAGATCCTGTTTAGGGGTAAATGCTGTGACAATCCGTCAATTTATGGTTGATATTTTATTCTCATATAATTATTTGAAAATGTTATTTTAAGGTTATAATATGAACTCACTTATTTTTGGGAAGAAATTTGGATTTACGTATTGAAGTAGCGTCGACTACGTCTAAACCGGAGGGTTCTACGTTACGTGCTTACGTTTACATACACCGTCTTTGGTGACAGTCCGACATTTCAGAAAATAAATTTATCCGTGAATATTATTTTGGAGTTTTAAATTTGTGTTGGTTCATAAACTCACAAATTTACGAGAAGAGATTAGGACTTACGATTTTATTTTAACGTCCTTTACGACTAAACCGGAAACCTTAGGATTACGTATTTACGTTTTCGAACTCCGTTTTTGATGAGACAATTTTTATTAGATTCGTTTTGCGCCATTGATTCATAATTTATAAAAACGTTTTTTTTGTAAAACGACCCGAGAGTACGCAAATCGAGGAAACAAGAATCGAGGAATACCCGTAAATTAGCGGGATGGGACAAAACTAGTTTATCCCACCCCACTAACTAGGGACACCACATCAAAGATGTGGCATCCTTACACTAAACTAAGTTACACTTGTAACTTAGCTTCATTTTGAAGCTTACTCTTCCCACTAAACTAACAAAACCACTAGACATTACCATTTCCTTCCATTTTCACATGCAAACCACCATAAACACTCTCCTCTCTCTCTAAATTCGTCCCATATTCATCAAGAACAACCCTCATTTGATCAATTTCAACCATGAAATCATGTGTTATTCACACATATGTTGAAGCCCTTTTGAAGCCTTGATCATTTGGTGGCGATATCAACAACTTTGGAGGTGATTTGCTTGTGTCCTAGGGCTGATTTTCCAACCTATGTTCTTGATATTTGATGGTCTTGGAGATACTTGTTGTGTTCATCAAGTTCTTGTCTTCCTAAAACAAGAAATCCACTTGGATTGGTAAAGAAGATCATCCTCTCCATTTTTCTCTTGTTATTTTGTAAAGAACAAATGTATTTTCTTTCATTTTTTATATGTATATGATGTATATATGATGATAAAAATGTTGTGTGGGGATCAAGTGTTGATAAATATGCTTAAAAATGATGATAACTATAAGAAATGAAGCTAAAATCTTGACTATTTAATTGGCTATATAAAAACAGTAGATAACTAAAAGATGAACTGATAAAATTGCATGGTTTGATCCATTTACAGTAAGTAGATGATGTTATACACATGTGAGAGTTGGCCATGTAATGGAATCAAAATAATGAGTGAGATATGATCAAAACAAGTTAGCTGGTGTAATCTGAATAAGCAGTTTTGTAGGGACTGTTAAGGCAACTTAAACTCAAAATGGGCAGTAGCTATAACTAAGTTAAATGTAGCACATATTATGAAGAACATGTCATCCAAAAATGAGCTTCTAAGTCATTATAGAACTCTAGATATGGTAAAAATGGTGAACATGAAGTTAAAAATCAGATTTTTGGAAATAATGTTTATTATTATTATATAAGCACTCACATTATAATGTATAAAATATAAAAATATAAACCCACTAACTTATAAAACTTATTTATATAAATGTATAAAAGGTTAATTAAATGGGTAAATTATATAAATGGTGGTAAAATAATATTTATAAGTAATAAAAACTATAAACTTGATTTTTACGACTTTTTCGGCTATCGCCGTAAAATTAACGTTTTTCGCCAAATAAAACTTAGACGACCAAACCCGTCTAATGTAAAGTTTATAAAAGTCATATACTGATATGTAAGTATCTAATACAAGTAAAAACCGATAAAACCCGAACTATAAGAAATACGGACATTTACGAGCTAATTAAGCATATTGGACTAATAATTGGACTAAATAAGATAAAAGCTTGTAAAAAGAACTTATTGGGCTTAACCCATTTGGGCTCAACATGGAAAGTATACATACTGATAAAATAAGTATAAAAAGGATTAAAACAAGCTAAAGAACTTATAATAAGCTTATAGGACTTAAAACATGTAAATAAGTAAAACTAGTAAACTAGTATAAACGTTACCGACATATAACACTAGAATGAGTAAACGAGAATATGTAAACCCACTTGATCATCATATATATATAATCATCATATGTATACATAATTGTTATTTTTATAAAGTCATTGGACATGATTCTAAGACGAGTATTATTTGTCTAGGTTTCCGTGATTGAAGCACGTACCGTACGTCCGAATTGCCGATCACTCGCCTTCCCACATCAACGTGAGTTCATAGCCTCGCACTCTTTTAAATGTTTTTATAAATGTTTTATAAACCCGCGAGGGAGATAACATGTTAGTTTTTATAAAATCAGGACACCATTTGTCCCGATTGTTTGTTTATTGATTTGGACCCGAATGATTGAATGACCCGATTGTATGACCCGATAAATGATTAAAGGACCCGATAGATGCAATAAATATGGATTATTAAAGTTAGGTTATGTCACTAAAAGTCCCATTAGTATGAATTGTGAACTACCGGGATTTGGTAGACGCTTATGCATTTAATAGTACTATTTGGGGACGATCACCCCAGTTCGCGCCTTGATGGTTGATCCCCCTCGTGCCACATTGATTGGTAAGCGAATTTATGTATGAGAAGATTTCCATAGCGTGACATTTGTGACGACACGCTACTTTAGATGGGCAAAATTGGTATCGGGTTAGCTACCCGTTGTTGGTTTAGTAAGGTAACAATGTCATGCGGCTTATAATAATCCAAAATTAACAAAATAATACTAGACGCTCCGAATTACGATGTATTGCCTGACTAGCAATATTGGGTCATACTATTGATATTATGTTTGTGTTTTGGTTTTCGTAACCATATTCATATAACGGTTTTTATTTTTCATACAACGTCATAAGACGTATTGTATGATGTTTTTACGACGTTGGCTCGTATAATGATTTTTAAGGCAAATGCCTATATTATGATTTTCGATAAGAATTTGTATAAAACGATTTTGGCTATTTTATGGCCTAGTAAAATGATTTGTACAAAATGATTTTCAGTAATAATTTTATGCTGATATTATATTGATGGAATTTATTAAACTCTATGAATTCACTCGGCGTTATCGCTGACCTTTTCTTTTAACATGTTTTATCTCAGGTACTTGAAGGTAATTCTCGGGAAGACGACAAGAATTCATGGCCCGCACTTAAACAATATTTTCCATTCAAACACTTTGTAAAACTTTGTATGAAATATAATGACTTGGGACCGATGTAACTTTGATATTTATGAATGGAAATGATTTACTATTAAACGACGCGATTTTTATGCGTTGTCTATGATGTGAGTAATGTGCTATCCCGTAACACCAACGAGTCTTCCGCTGTATTAAGTTGTATAAATTTGGGGGTGTTACAGATTTGCTCTTAAACTCTCAATTTCTAGCAAATTATCCATTTGGACTTTCCTATACCTATCAAATTCACGATTGGTTAAGGTAGTGGTCACTAGAGTTAATTCCAAGGTTTTAACCTTTTCCTTATGCAAAGCATGCTCGGCAGATAAAGTCTGATTAACACTAAGGGTTTCAAGGACCGCATTATTCATTTGGCTAAGCATAGATGCCGACACCATAACCATATCGGGTTGAGCAAACGAATTTGTAGTCGTAATAGCTCATGGTTCTGGTTCACTCAAAGTCTGGGGACTTGCATTGATATTGCTATCATTGTTTGTCTCCTCGTTTGAGTTACTAACCACCGGAGGCTGTTCTCGATACTCAGACACTTGCTCAACTTGATAAGGTACAATACTAGTATCCGTGGCAGTATTTGGTACCTCAAAAATTGTGTTAGCTCCATAAAGTGAAAGATTTGCCATGAGAGCTGCCTTGGCGGTATTGAGATCATCACAGTCAGAGTCGTATGCATCCAAATCATCACATTGATATGCGACATTGTTGGTGATGGTTGCTGTGAGACCGTTAGTGTCTGCAACTCCGGGATCTGCGAGAAATGCTAACTCTTCTTCATCGAGCACACGTCCTTAGGATTGATCATTCACCAAGTAGATCTTCTCCTGAAACCATGTGCTATCCCTTTTCCTCTCGGACTGCTTACACTCTCGATCTATGTGCCCTTCCCTTTTCCAGTTATAACATATAATCATCTTCATTTTGCCAGTGTTATTACCCCTTGTAGCAGCAGTGTTAGATGGACGTGCACCAGAAGTAGATGAACTTGGTCTCCCCTGAAGTGGTTGTACCATTACTCTGCCATCTTGAATTGTAGCTTGTTGTCGAGAGTTAGAAGAGTTCCTTAACTGATTATTTGTTGGAGCGGGTCCTCTGTCTAAACTCAGGGATAAGCAGACATTTGAGCAAGTATATCAGTAGGATTATCCCCTTGTCTAAACTCAGGGACATAAATCTCATAATCACAATAGAATGCTGGTGCTGATTGAGCTACAAGCTGATTTGAGGGAACACTAACATGTTGTGAGTAATGGGGTTGAGGAGCCTCATGTTGTTGATAGGTGATGGCAGGGTTTGTTGGAGGTTGATAAGGTGAATACTGTTGTGAAGCATAAGCTAACTGATGTGAGTCTCCTTGTGATGATGTTGTTTGTTGCTTGTATTGTTGGTGATAAGATGTAGGCGGTTGTGGCAAGATCGAATACTGTGGGAAGCTTGGTGTTTGATACAATGGTTGATAGGAAGATTGGTGTCCCAAAGCAAACGGAGAGTTGTGATATGACAATGTTGGATGATTTGCCATTAATGCCAATGGTTCTTGATAAGATCCCTGAGAGATGCGATTTTGGATCACGTGCTTCTCGTGTTGTTGCAAGAAAGCATAGAGTTGATCTAAATTTGACTTGTGCAAATATCAAATCATCTTAACATCGATGACATATTGACTCCATTCTTGGGGTAACGTGTTCAAGAACTTTGTGTTTAGTTGAAACTGAGCAATCCTTAGATTATACACGCTCATATCATTCATCAAAGTAGTGAAACGCCAGTAGTAATCGTGAAGAGTTCCCCCTGGAATGTATGTAAACCTATCAAACAAGTCATACAATTGACACTCTCGTTCTTGCTTAGTTAGAGAGGTCCCTTGTAATAAAACAGCTAATTGATCCCAAAGATCCTTTGCCACTGTGTGTTCACTTACCATTCTATAGATATCGGGTGAAAGAGCTTGAAGTATTGTCTGAACGGCCCTTTCATCAGCATCGGCAATGAGTTTGTTAGCATCTGGTAACTCATGATACAACCTTGTCCGCGTCACGTTGTTGACAGTAACTTCTCCCCAATCTAGTGGACCTTTTTCAATGGATTAAAGCATAAGTCTACCATTGGGTTTACCCATGATGTAAGTTTTCATGCGACCTTGACATGCTTCAAATAAATCTTTGATGAGCAACGGTGGGCGAGTGTCGGTACCCGAGATGATTGCGATATTGGTAAGCGATGTCATTGTTGGCATATATGAATTTGAATTCATTTTATGATCCCTTGAATAAAGATTATCAAAAAATGATCGAGCAACGAAATAAGATTATATGTTTTGATGTTGTTTAAATAAAGATATTATGATCTTTTGGTTGTGTGTTTTTGCTAATGTCTCCAAATAAATGCAAAGTTGAAAAAAATCCTCTAAGTGTGGCAAATGATGGTTGATCGTACTCTCCTATCTTACTTTACGATCGTACTCTAGATCGGACTCCCTGATCGTACTCAACTATCGTATCCTAGATCGGACAACCTGATCGTACTCAACGATCGTACTCCCTATTGTACTCAGCTATCGTATCCTAGATCGGACTCCCTGATCGTACTCTCCTATCGTACTCAACGATCGTATCCAACGATCGTACTCCCTGATCGTATTGATGATCATACTCACTTATCACACTTGTGATCGTACCTGTGATCGTAGTGGTGATCGTGATCACTGATCGTAACCTTGATCGTACTTGTGATCGCAGTTATGATCGTAGTATGTGATCGTGACTATGGATCGCAAGTAGAAACCCCCTGGGATTATGCAATCACAAAATCAGATCGTAACACAAGAAATAATCCGAGACTTGGAAGCAACAAGAAAGAATGGATTTTTACCTTGGAATTCGTGATTCTAACCAAACGAATGTCACCAAATCGTTACTAAAACTATTTAGAAGAGATATAGATCACTTGGAACCACAAAAACACGTACAAAAATTTGAAACTTTGGGAAAATCAATCAAAAACACATGAACACACTTAGAAAAGTATGAACAACACAAAACCAATATTTATTTCATCCCATAGCTCTTGAAACTAGAGAGAGAAGTAAGAGAAAAGTATGTGTATTACTAGAGAAAATAAAACAACCAACACCCCTTTCCATGGTGGAAAGGGGTTTATATACCCAAGTCCTTAAGTGGACTTGGGCTTCCGGCCCATGAACATGCTCATGGGTCGGGCTAAACATAAATATTACTTAAACAATACGATGATCCTATAACTATATTGCTGGAGTGACTGAGACTTTCTTTATACGAAAAACGTATTTCCAACACATGTACCAAAGTCAAGGATCAACAAAAACAAACCGGTCCGATCTTTATATATCGTTCAACTAAGGACAATATCAGAGTTTGGTGACTAAAGAATCTGATATCAGAGAAACAAGTATCTCAGGGGGGTTTGCAGTTAAGCTTACTTTGTATATGGCTCATTGTTAAATTTCAGACGATGATCCGGACTTCAAATAAAGTAAAGTTCATCGCCGATGATAAACTTATCCTCAAAAACGAGAAATTAAATTTTCTGGGACACGAGATTACATTTAAACTATTCAAAGGTTTTAAGCTCGTGTATATGGTTCATTGATAAATTTCAAACGATGACCTGATCTTCAAATAAAGGAGAGTTTATCGCCGATGATAAACTTATCCTAACAATGAGAAATTAATTTTTCTCGGGCATGTGCTTATATTAAAAACATTCGAAGTTTTTTAAGGTAATGCACTATGACTTACAGTTAAATATCAAACTGTAACTCGGGTTTCAATTTTAGGAATGCTTATCTTTAATGATAAGTTATCCTCGTAACGGGAAATTCATTTTTATCAGTCATGAGCTTGTCTTAAAACATTCCAAGTTTTAAGCTCATAAAGGAAAGTGTATCTTTTAAATAAGAGAACTTTTCTTAATAACGAGAAATTCACCTTTCTCGGTCATGAGCTTTACGTTAAAATATTCAAAAGTTTTTCAAGCTCATGAAAACGACTTCTAAGTAAATGTCAACTAAGGACTCGTTCTTCAGGTAAAAGGAAAGTTTATCGCCGATGATAAAATTATCCTTAACAAAGGGAAGTTTACAACTTCTCGATCTTGAGCTCGTTTTGTAAGATATTCAACATCCTAAGCTCAAGTAATTGGTTTTCAAAACAATGAACACAATTTTTCCAGAATTTTTCAAAAGGTTTTTCTAAATCTTTCAAAATTACGTGTTCAAAAATGTTTTGATAAAAAGAGCATGTCTTCTAGAATCGATAATATTTACGATACTAGAATGTTATTCAATAATAACACGGGGTTGTAAATAAAGTTCGAGCATAAGTTCAAATGTTTTAAAACATGCTCAAAATGGCTTACTATTATTTCAGATAGTATCCCGCTTTTCATATTAAAGTCAAGTATTTCAGCGGAAAGCTTTGACTCAACAACGGGAATTAAGTTTCTCGGGCATGGTTTACTTTATAACCATGTAAGGGATTGTGTTTACGTAATAACACAATCTAACACGAATATATGTACGTGTCAGTGCATTTATTTGTTAAAACAAAAGAAATCTTGTTTTTATGAAGTTATCATCTCCACCAACCATAGCAATTTACAATTGATATCTACATACTCGTCGATGCGACTACTCAAACGACGACTATATCTCTTTCAATAGAACACGGGTCAACAATTGAGGGGGAACAATTGTCTAGCATCCAGAATCTTTGATGCCAAAAGTGCCAAGTTCACATATTGGTGTCAAGACAACGATATCAGTAGTACACATGGATTCAAGAGATAAATTCAGACGTGACGAGGCGACCAACATTCGTGAACAAGAACCATGTGATTCTTTCATATGATGTTCTTCATCATTCAGGTCCAACCTCGTAAATCACTAATCTTGTGAATACATTATCATATATGATCTTTTCACGTGATAAATACCTTACACCTGTGTTTAAAAGGTATTTAATTTACGTTTCAAGTACACCCTCATTAATTTGAGGGGGGTCTTGTGAAAACCATGGAGATAATTGGATTTGAATTTTTCTTCCCAAATTTTCTTAAAATGCTATTAAATCAATTGATATTAAAAACATCGATTGGGTTAATTTTTTTAATATCGGGGAAAAATGTGATTTAATATGGGAAATGATTAATCAAAAATGGTTTGACTTAATGTGATGGCTCATCCCGACGTGTGCGAAATGTTTTCGAATATCGTGGCATATGTTAAGGGGGAGCAAAATGGATTTGCACTTAAAAATGGATTTCATGGTGATTTATACTTACCCACAACCCATTTATTTCACGATGATGAAGATTGTGGTGACATAAGGATGCTAGGATAGGTTAAAGTCCAATGATTCCTCAAGAACCGGAGGAATCTGCCCAAGGACATTCCATAGCTAGAAATAGTAGTCCTTAGGAAAGATGGAGAAAGATTGTGAACGTAGCTGAATGCCGACCAAGTACTTAAGTTAGCACTGGAAAAATCACAACAAGGTGCTAGTTATGACGTATTGGTAAGTATTGAAGGGGTTGAAGAATGAAAAAGAATTGTAAAGATAAAGGGTGTAAAGAAAGAAGCCCTCCTTACAACCTTAGGCAGAAACCGGGTCAATACATATGCTATTGAGATCATTTTTAATGATGCTTGATATTGAAGATAAGACATCATGGACCCAATGATGCAATGCACAACCCATCCCAGCTAACACAGATATTTATCAAAAGATATTTGTTTTAATCACACGAAGACAACTCATTATCTATTGATTTCTTCACTCCAAGTAAATTGGTATTGAAATAATGGCACTCCTCTCCAGCCTCCGATCACTAAAATTCAAAATCCACTATTGAGTCTAGATCCATTTAAGATCATCAAATATCTCATTAGGACACACTTTCATAATTCCTTGCTTCTTCACACACTATGAAAAGTAAGAAAGATCTTAATAGTCCTACACAAAATATTCATGATCTTGCCTGAACATCCGAGTAATACGAAAGTATTTACAATGAAGATGGAAATCCTTCTTGAACAAATATCAAAAAGCTCATGGTAGGTGACTTGTGCGATTCTTTATGAATCAAGCTTGTGATAACTGGAAAGCAACAATGGTTTAATTCTTAACTGAATTTAAACACGTTCCAGGCCTCTACGCAATATCTTAGTGATCTTGCCAGAACACTCAGAGTGATACCTTAGTGTTCACAGTGATGAGTGGAAATCCTTCTAGTGTTAACCTCAAACAGCACTTGGTAGGTAACTTGTAAGATTCTATACGAATCAAGCTCGTGACAACTGGAAAGCAACGATGGTGCGGTTCTTAATTGAATTTCACTTGTTCCAGGAACATGAATTGACGGCTTCAAATCATGCGGATAATATTATCCACATAATTCACTCTTTACGTTCGCAGTCAGCTTTGGTCGGTCGAGTAAAGAAAACGGTTTACCCGCAAAATCTTGTCAAGGAGGTTCTTAATTGAAACTACCTGCCACAAGTACAATATTTTATATCGTCCAACGGTCTTCACCGACCTGAGGTAAAATGCTACCGAAGTAGAATGAAATGTTCAAGGCCATTTCATTCGTGTATATGTTTTGTTGCTAAATGTCTTATGTAGCGTAACAAGAAGGTGGCATTGCGGTGTAAAATCCAGAAGAAGTCATCAACACATGCTTATACTGTATGCACTTAATACTTCAACAAATTCAAGAAAGTCTAAAATTCAAGTCTTCCGTTGTATCAAACTATGAAGCTTTCAAGAACTTATAAAAGTATAAGTATGTAGAACATGAAGTCACGAGGAGGCAAATATCACAAGTGATGAATGTACAAGATCAAGGCAAGGAAACATGCTCAAGACTAAAGTCAAATATCTCATCATCATATTCACAAGAACAAGATCGAAGACTCAAGCATAGTATGCTAGGTTGATGATTTTGTAAAAATGGTGTGACCTCCCTTAGGGGGAGATTGTTGGAAATACGTTTTTCCAATGAAAGTCTCGGTCACATCATTGTTAGCATAGATCACGAGCTATAGACTATTCAGGACATTGTAACTTGGAGTGACCTCCCTTAGGGGGAGATTGTTGGAAATACGTTTTTACGTATTTAGGAAGGATCAGTCACTCCAACGATATATACGAAGTATGGGATCGTGATCTAATATGTAAACAATATAGCCCATATATCCCACATGTAGGATGGGCTATATATACCCCCTCCTAGCATCTTAGGAGGGGTTGGTCATTAGTCATTTTACACATTTCATTAATCAAATATCACTTTCTCTCTCTACCTCTCTTTTCTTCTCCTTTCTCTATCTAGTTCATCTCTAGATCTTCATCTCTCACTCTCTCTTTTAGATCAATAACAACACTTGTACAATCATAAGAAACTATGGACCTATAATTGTTTTACTGATTTTAACGTTATGTTGTGTTTATCATGTATTCTGTTTTCTCTGATTAAGTATTACTTGTATTTCTTGTATTATTATACTTGTTGTGTAATAATAAGTAACTTTCTAAAAATAGCAGATTTTCTAAAATAGAAAGTTTCCAAAAATAGATAGTTTCCAAAAATAGAAAGTTCCCAAAAATAGAAAGTTTCCAAAAATAGATTAAATTCTTTAAATAGATCAGTTTCTAAAAATAGGAAGTTTCCAAAATTGGTAAGTTTCCTGAATTAGAAAGTTTCCGTATTTAGAATTAAGCTGAATTAATTTCATAAATCATGTAGTTATAGTATAGTTTATTAATAATAACATGTTAATTAAGTAAACTATAGGTTATACGATTTAATTAAATATAAAGTTTATAAAATACTTAGGTTAAAACATGTATTAATATAGTATTAATAATAACCTAAGTCATGATTATTTATTTAATTATATTTCATGTTTTAATAATTAGTTAATACTATAGTCTAATTTAAATAATTAAATACTTAAGTTATAACATGTATTATTAAATAAATAATAATTAACCTAAGTTCATGTTTTAATTAAATTAATTCTATGCCATGTTAAATTAATTTAATTAACTTGTAATATTTTATACCTTGTAAAATAAATACTTGTTCTATTTATGTCAGGAACCGGACCCATGTAATTTATTAAACATGTCGTGAACCGGACACATGTAAACCCGTGAACTGGTCCGAACCAAACACCCCTAAAACAGCGGGAAACCGGCTTGAACCGGTTGCCACTGTCTTTGTTATTCTACCACCGGCTGCTGCCGGTGGTATTTGTTTCTCGGCTAGCCGCTGCTAGCAGTGGAGTTCCCACCGGCTGTGTGTCGGTGGTTACCCGCTGTTACGCGCTGTGTTCCCCCTGCTTGACCCCAACTGCCACCAGTTGTGTTTTGGTGGTGGGCTGCTGCTGCCGAGACCCAACCAAAGCCACAAGGACACCCCCGACACTTGTTGGGGTGCCTTGTCCCTGTTGTCAACCGAACCAAACACCACTGAGACATATGTTTCAGTTGGTGGTGCGAACCAAACGACGCCGAGAGCCATGTGGCTCTCGGTTTGTGTGGCGGCCGAACAACCAAAACCCGAACAACCCTTAATTTTTACCCCTTGATCCCACGACATGTTTTTAACTCATTTTTTATTTAATTACATGTTCATGTGATAATTAATTAAATAAAAGAAAAAACAAAAGGGTTTACAGATTTACCAATGCGTGAAAAGATTAAGGAAGAATAACACGAACACGATCTATGATTTGCTTAGCTAAAAATCAATCCAATCACCCCTTGGTGGTGATGATGCCGCCGGCCACCAAAGAGCAAGAGAAAGGTAGGGTTTTTAATTTTTCTGTAAAACTTCTGTGAATGAAAAGGTTTATTCCTTTTTGTTTATTTCTTAAAATAAAATGGGCTTGGCCCGTTTCTCTCTTTGGTGTCGCGGCTATATGGGTCCACAAGGGAAACCCAAAGTTTTCCTGTGTTCTAAATTTACATGTTCGTGTTCTCGTGTTTTCTTGTTATTATTAAATGTTCGTGTTTTAAATACTTATACATAACGATATAAATCGTATAATATTAATTAAGTATGTAGTTACGTGTTCTTGATTTTTACGTTCATGATTTCATGTTCGTGATTATAATTATTATTGATAATAATTATCGTGTACTAACACGTACTTAATACTTGTCGTAATGATAATACGTACATAACTGTGACAACCATGGTTTTGGGGTTCGTCACTTAGACTATAGGTTAGGGTGTTTTGTACAAATATGTGCTTTTATGTGCTTATGTGTTTATTTTGTGTGTGTGGTGTGAAGTTTGGATATCGTTTATAGGTAAATGGTACTCTTAAGTAAATCAAGGAACGATTATTTCATGTTCATTAGCTCACAAATTGGTGACTAGGAAATGAAATGGTGTTATTTTGGTGTTTTACGTATACGTATAAGTATAATAGTAAATCGTATTTTTACGATTTAAGGTTTAGCATTTAGAGGTCTCGGATGAGGTAATTAGTCACGGGAGTATTTTTCGGGATAGTTTTAAGTCATTTATGACTTCGTTAATTAGTTTATTTCATATTTCAAGAGTTTTTATAAAGCTGTATATTTTACGTCTTTTACGGTATGCGTGTAAATTTGACTAGTTTTACGGTTTTGAGATTCGGGAGGCTTTAGGAGCTGAAATAAATTAAGGGAATTTAAGGTAATAAAAATTAATAGTTAATTTACAGTAATAAAAGGTCGGCTATAGGGTGTTGGACTTGATTTTGGGCAGAGTTTTGTTTAAGGAAAGGAAGGGGAGCCCAGTTTGAGTACTATTAGGCTTCCTGGTTAGTTTTAATTACCCATATTACCCCCTTTAGCCCTAAAAACGAATTTATAGTTTCCATAACTCTAATCTCAGTGGTTTCTATCAATGGAGGAGCAAGAAACCCCAATAATTCAATTAGGGTTTAAGGTACACACTAAAACTATGTTAATTAACGTTTAATTTACGTATATTTAACCTAATATGATGGATTAGGGTTGAGATTCATAAATTTTTATTAGGGTTTGTTAAGAACCTGTATATAGTTAGGTAATTAATGGGTTTTATCATTCGAAATCGTTTTTAGGTATTAATTAGGGTTATGTATGATTAATTAGGGTTATGTATGATTAATTAGGGTTTAATCATGTTTAAAATCGTTTTTAAAAACTGTGCAGAATTCTAGGCTTATTGTTTTGATAATATCTAGAGTTCTAGGAACATTCATTAATCGAACCAAGTATCCCTGAAAAGTTATTTGAGTTGGCTTTTGAATGCAAGAAACGAGGAATAAATTGGAGGTAGGAAGTGGGTCAAAAACAGGTTACAACAGTCGGAGGTCAAAACAGTTTTGAAATTAGTCGGGTTTAAATTAATGTTTTAAGATGTTTAGGGTACTTAGGAGTATAATTGGACCTTCAAACGAACATGATACTTAGATTATATGTTAAATAAAAGATCTGGAGGTGGGATAAAGATATGGGTTAAGGTAAGACCCTCTGATCATAACAAACTTTTCATATGTACAAAATCAGTAAATTCTGGATAGGTAAAAGTATATATATATATATATATATGGAGGCCTTAACTTTAGCTTTAAGGTTGCGGCCAAATGGGACAGTTATCTAACACATGTAAGGGCATAGTGTTTCTTTTATAGGGCATGTTATTTTGGTTAAGGGGTGTTCGACCCATAGTTTGAAGTATTAAAAACGGGACTGTTTTGGGTTAAATGTTAACGGGGAGAGTTATGAATTAAACTAAGTTAAGGGATTTATATAGGGATGTAATGAGATGCATATGACATATAAATGGGGATAAGTGGTAGGATAAGGTTATATATCTATCATAGATTGGTGAGCCATTTTGGTATGTGGTTCATGTCTTGATTGTATACGTTTGTGTGTTTAGATTTTTGCTAGAGCGCGGATACTTGGAGAAGCTTGTTCAGGTGAGTTTCATAGTCCCATGTCTTTTTATGATTTGAATTCCAGATGGGATGGAAGAGACACTCTATGGTTTTGTAACTAATGTTGTGAATGTTTTTATGGTTTGTGATGGACTTGTGTGTGCACTTATGTGATTAACTGCTATGTGATTTTTGATTGTGTTTATGATTTGGATCGGGGGACACGTATCGTCTCAGTTATTGTGGTTTGACTTGGTACCAAGGGGATGTTGACAAGGCGGGGCCTTGGGATTGGTTCATAGGTGTATGGGCGCCTATGGGACCATGGTGATTGGTAAGGCTTGGAGCCTTGGAATTATGGTTATTGGTAAGGCTTGGAGCCTTGGATTTGTGTTGATTGGTTAATCTTGAATGCTAGTTGTTAATACATAATTGTAGCACATTGTCCATATGTTCTTTTGTTAATGGTTGTTATTCACAGCTTATAATTGATTTGGAGTTAGAGTCTAAACCTATGACTCTCACCAACATTATGTTGACGTGTTTTAGTGTCTCTTTCACGTGAGAATGTGGTTAAGCGTAAGAATAGGAGTGGCTAGCTGGAAGGCTTAGGATTGCATTTGGAGGAACCCCCTTTCCTGTTAGTCTTTATTTATGTTTGAATAAGTGATACTTTGTAGACACCTATATGTTTGTTATTTGTTAATTGTATGTCTTTGGTAAGAGGTAGACCTGTTACCTACTTACCTAGACGCCTGCATTGTTTGAGATATCTTCATGACATTGTGTCACCATTTATGATATTTCCATTTCATTTAGTTATCTCTATAGACACGCTATTGTTGTGATGATATCCATACGTCGCGCCCCATATTCCGCCATGGTGTGGTGTGACAGAATGGTATCAGAGACAATGGCTATAGAGAATTAGGTTGCCTAGCCTAGTCTATAGCTTAAGGATCCCTGCATATAGGCGTCATAGGATTACGTGTGGTCTTGATTGTATTATCCTAAATTTTATTTTTTGTGAATTTTGACTAGTATGAGTTTAACTGTAGTTGCCCATACTTAGTCATCTGTTAATTTATGTTTTGCTTTTGATATATAAATTACTTTCACCATAGTAAGTTATTTGGTGTACCTAATGTATAGTATTTTTCTTTTGATGTTTAAGTCATGTTCCCTAAGAATCATGTGGTGATTCGAGTTACTAGGAGTAGGTGGATAGGAAGGATCTTAAGTTGTTTCTACTCTTATGGGCGACATAACTTATAACTGATTGTGATGTTGTGTTGGAGTTTGTCTATGCTGTTTTAGCTAGACTATGGATTTATGTATTCCAAGAGTTTAACTATATTATTTTAATAGATAGAGTTTTGGACCTTATTGTTTATGTGGTTATGAGCTTATGTGAGTAGATGGATTTATGTGTTATATGTTGTATTGATTCTTATAAGTGTCATAATAGGAGAGAGTGTATTGAGGAAAGGGTAATTGTATAAGTATGGTGGCCAACATAGTTATACAAGTACCACAACTTCAATGGGTTCTTAAGTATGATTGCATGAAAGAGGGTTAGTACATGCTTGTATATGATGACATGTGGATTTTTGGGTATATGTATAATATATGGGTTTATGTAACGGCTGTCTACCATATGGCTATTTTTTTAGTGTGTTATATGTTTTGGATTATACTCATGTTGTGTGATTATGGGGTCACACGATATGGACTGGTTTTTGTGATAGGTTTTATGCCTTGTTGTGGCATGGTGAAATGGTGACATGGTGATTACTCGTATGGAAAAGCAAGTGTATGACGCGATCGATTGACTTGACATGTATGATAACGAGTATGTTTTGAGAGATGTAATAGGTATATATATATGCAGATGTATATATACTAGTAGATGTTATGTTATGATATATGGTCGTTCAATAATTATTATAACTTGAACGTACCTAGTGTTCTCACGTGTTTAAACAGTTTATTAGTGCTGGAGTTTGATGGAGTTCCAACAACGTTTTGAATCTTTGAAGTGTGTCTACATTCGGGTGTGTATTTAGTTTGATGAGAACTAACAAATTTTCTTGCAAAGGAGTCTAGCTAATTAAAGGAAAATGCTTTTGAAAATACTTTGTATGTGTACGGTATGATTTCCTGACTTACATATCTTTTCTTTAAGTTTATTGGTAATAAGTAAAAAAAAAATCTTGACAATGAATGGATTAGTTTTCTAGGTAACATGTGATGGTACATATAAAGGGTAAAGAAATTTTATGATAATTTTCTTAAAAGTGGAGTTAAAATTTTAGAAGTATTTAAATAGACGGAAAGAGTAAAAAGGAAGATTTTGTTATAATAATGATAATAATAACACCACACCTTGTAAACGTGTAATAGTTAGTTATAACAAGCCTAAATGGCTTATATAAAATAATTATAATATAGAATAAAATGAATAAAAACACCATATTTTATAAACACGTATTGGTTTCATAATAACATGTGAAATGATTTTAATGTGAGTAAACAAGATAATGGTTAGAATAACGTTATATTATACTAACTAGTGGATACCTTTCATAAAATAATGAGGATAAAAGATGAATTTATTGTTAAGGGAGATGATAGATAAACTGAGTTTTAGTACACTAACTGAGTTATGCCCTTTGATAGTAACGAAGATGGTAAAATATGACTATGATTTCATTTATTGGTGTTAAAATATGGTCCTAATATGAAGTAACTAATTGAGATGAAAATTTATATTTTTCTAAGATATTGAAATTTGGTAATATAAATCGTGATGAGTCTATCTTTTGTTGTCGGCACACTCCATTGATCTTTCGGATTACATCGTTTTGTTTTCAGTTGTTTTGGCTAGGGTTCGTTTTACCCTATATTTTATTTTGGGACACGATTGTTTGCGATTCTTTTGGTACACGTCATGGTTGATTTAGTTATGCGGTTGTGGGAACGTTAGGATGAGAGGATAGAGTTGGGTAGTATTACTTATGGTTAGATATTAGAATGGAGAGATGTATTTTGGTTTAAAGGTTGTGTTGAAGGAATGATTAAGATTTGTGGAGTTTTGAAACTTAGATTGGTTACGGGAATAAGGGAGTAAGTAAAGTTAGTTGACTGGTCATGGGAACGAGATGTCATGCTATGAGAAGTTGGTTGAAGTACCATTAGGAGATTTATGAAAGTACTAGCGAATGTGACGGTAAAGTAGAAAGTTTCTACTAATGGAAAGATGGGGCAAATAACACGCAAGGGAATTGGTATAGTTATGGAGGCAAGGTAGTAGTAGACACGTGAAGGAAAACATGGATGTGAAAGAATGATTGGTGGGAGGCTGATTAATGGTGAAGTACAACAAGTAAGGAAGAGTGAGCCATTGAGGGGCTGAAGTACCGTTAAAAATATTGTGGTAAATGGGTTGAAGTTAGAGGCTACTAGGTAGTGTGAAGTTCCTAGGTAGCATCATAGAGACGAGAAGGAGTGCGTGAAGAGCTACATCGTGAATCAAGGAGCTGAAAGGACTACGTGCCGCCTGCTAGGAGGAAGCAAGAGATTTCGAAGGAGTCACAGAAGTTGCAAGGACTGGAAAGGTGACAAGCACTATGATGGGAATCTCCGTATGGTTCGTGACGAAGAAGGACAGATCGAGTACCTGAGTGGAGTTACAAAGAGCTGAACTAGTGGATCGTGATGAATTGAATACATAACATGGGAGATTAAAAACTCGTGGAGGTAACAAGGGGTCGAGTGACTACGCGGATAGAATTTTTGTGGCAATCAATATCGAGGGATGAGTAGTGAAGCTAAGCTGAATAAGTTCGTGGAGAAGTGATTAGAGAGTCGGTTTTGTGAAGGTGTTATGATCTTTGGAAGAGACAGTTATGCATTATCCAATGAAATAACGATTTCCATAGAGTTGATGAATTGAGTGAGGAATTTTGGTTGGACATGATAGTGTAGGCATTAGGGAGAACCATGGAAGGAGAGAACCAAGTATTCTTAGAAGATGATGATTGAAAGTACCTCATGTTAGGTGCAAGGTCATAATAGAAGTATGAGACTTGAGTAAGAATTTAGAATATGGCTTAGTTTAGACATATGGAAACTAATATGGGTATAAGATGAGAGTGTGATCCACATGTAATCACACGAAACTCTAGTTTGTCCCTATTAGGAGGGAGTAGGAGAACTGGTCGTGAGGAAAACAAGTGAAGCTACTTGGAAAAAATTTTGATGTATAGATGACTTGAAAGACGGGAAGCATAACATCGTGATGTATGTCATGAGATGAGGAAGAAGAAGGAAGTGTGGATAGATGCGAATCATGAATGAAATAGGCCGATATAGGAACCGAAGGTAAAACTTTGGTATAGCCTAATGAGTAGACTAAGGCACTAAGCATGCTAATATTGTTGTAGTGTGGAAAGGAAATGGTACTGACCTATACTGTTTGATTGGAAGGCTTAGTATCGATAATCGAAGGTTTGAGGAGTTATAGATGTGATGTGTCAAGAGAGACGAATGGCATGGTCTAACTGAGATAAGATGAGGAGCACTATGACCTTGAAGGTAAGACATTGTGTAGGTATAAAGGAAGTGTCGAGTATCAGGGAAAAAAAATCTTTCATGGAGAAAAGTGAGAAAGAAGTGTATAGGTGCTATTAATTGTCTATCCAAATTTTATGGAAGTAGTTGTAGCATGGGTTTGGATGGTAGTTGATAGACTAACTGAGATAACTGACCTTTTGGTGATGTGTATAGATCATAAGTTGATTTGGATTGGAAGAGCCTCGTTATGATAAACTAATCAATATGTGAAATATCGTCATAGGTCACTTGTGTAAGGAAATTGGAATTTTTAAGTAGTTTGCGGTATGGACTAAAGGGAGTTGATGAAAATGATTGGATATGAGTATATCCAGCTAATTAGAAAATGATGGACGAAGTGGGAAAATGATACAAGTATAGGAGTCGTGTTGAGAGCTTGGGTGACTGATCTAGAGGGAGGTGGGAAACTCGTTAGCAATGTCTGAGTTTTCATATAATGATAGTTATCATACTAGAAGTCGATGAATGCTATTTGAGGCACTATATGGAAGGATAGGGTGAGTTTCCCCTATTGTGGACTAGAATTGGTGAAAGAGGCTGCTAATATAATAATGGTGTTTGTGGAAAGGACGAGAGAAACAAGAGATAATATGTTAAAAAGGAGGAAACCACTACAGTTTAGTGACAAAGTTATGTAGGAAGTTTCACCTATAGTAACGGGCACCATGTTTAGGAAAAAAAGGAAAGGTTGATGTCGAGTTTTGTAGGTCCATTTATGATCTTTGAAAGATTAGACCAGTAGTTTATGGGTATAGAATTACCTAGGTAATTGAGTGGTGTACATGATATATTTCATGTATTGAGATTTGAGAAATGTGGTTTGAGAATGCATATTTGCATGTGCGGTTATTAGGGATTTGTGTTAAAAATAGTCATTTGTGAGATTTATGGGCTGTGAGGTCAATAGTTTGGGAATGAGTTTAGATAATGTTGGTTAATATATGAGGTAATTTGAGACTTGAACTAAAGTACACATGGAAATGAGAGGAGTTCATTTAGAATAAGTATCCTCATGTGATTTGTTGTTTGTGTGTTTGATCCTAAGGAGTGTTAGGACCATTGAAATAGTTATTTGTAATAGGTAGACTAGGAGGTATGTAGTTCCTCCTGGTCATAGTAGGAGTAGGGGCAAGTCGTGCTCCTAGTCTTATAGAAAGTCAAACTTTATTATTTAGTTATTATTCTGTTAGGATATGCATGAGATATGTTAGGAAAGGATATGCATATCAGTTTTACACGTTTTGGTTAATGATGTATTAGGGTTTCCTTGTAGTATAAAAGGAACCTTAGGCAGGAGGGTTAGACAGACCTTCATCAAATATAATTCTAGTTCTTATTAATATTAGAAATCCTTAGAAAAGGATCAAGTCGTTATAGTTATTCTGTTCTTCTTATTCATAGTATTTGTATTCCGCACTTATACTGTGTGATTTGTATAGAGTCTCTCTATGAATAGACTTGTGATTACAGAAGTCGTTCACCGTTCCTGACAGGCTGCAAGATCCACATCTAGTGGACTCAACAGGAACTTGCGAAAAGTTCTTGTTCTTAACCCGTAACAGTTAAGACTTTCGCGTTTTAAAGTTCCCTATATAAAAGTATAGAAAAACATGATTTAAGAAAGTTAAGGAATGAGCTAAGGTAAAAACCAATCGAGTCAAAAACTATTCTTATTTTTACCAACGGAAATCCTACATTTGTGTCAAAAACACTTATTTTCTTTATTATTAAACACAAAATTGCACTATAAGTTTAAAATTTTTCTGAAAAACGAGAAAAATGATTACGTTTGAACACGACAAAAGCAATTGCAAGCGATTATATCGATTGACTCCCCCATGCTAAAACCAAATATTGTCCTCAATGTTTCCTATCTCAAGATTAACACCCCTTGCTATAACACGAAGAGTCGAATGCAAAAGTCCTAATATGGTAAGAGTACGCAAATCTATAAGCCGTTTATTAATTATGCTTTAAGATAAAACGTTAGTCGATAAAAATCAAAGGAAAGTGAGTGCCCCATTTGACAATCAAAGTAAGGAAGCTCAAGTGGAGCGGGTAAAAACCTAACACGAGATTCTTCAGTGAGTAGGGTCATACCTAAGATTCACATCACAACAAAACACGAGCACGAGCTTGAAAAGATCAAGCCTTATTAGTTTTAGAAAATAGAAAGAAGACAGAATGTATGGGAATCCCCCACAAGGCTCCTTGTTTTTGTTAACCGAGTCATGAGCTCGACTCGATCCCCGCATTAATTGGTCCTTAGGGAAAATGGTAAAAACCGGCATAATGGAATAAAATCCATCATAAAGTACGATGTCGGGGTCAAAGATAACATCCTCGTTGTCGGATGACAAACGAAAGGATGAAACTCCAACATAAATCTCCAAAAAGAGATGGTGGTCAATGTCACAACTCATGAAATGGATATGGTATACTCCCCGAGATAAACTCGCACCAAGATGATCGAAAAATCTTTCAATTATTGCACCGGTGAAAGGCCGAGATTTCCCTAAATCAATGATTCCGGGATGGAATACCTCGTTCTCGGGAGAGAGAAAGGAATAGACAACACGGTGTCTTCCTCCCATGCTAATCCATAATCATATAAAACACATGGTAAAGGTGGGGTAAAAATCTCATCCATAGTGGTATCAACATGCATAATCTTGTTAACCTTGTCATTCTTTGGAATGTGAACAAAGGGGTCATGATACTCAATATGAGTCACATAAAAAACCCGCACATTTAGATCAAAGTAGGTGGGAGGAGGACTTGGGACGAAATCATCATTAAGTAAATTCTCTAAAAAGAGAGCGCCCCCCTCCGGGTTAAGTTCATCAATACCCGGTGGCATCGAATCATTTGAAGCAAGAAAAGTGTCAATTTCTTCCATAAGCGGATCACTATCCTCCACGGGGATAGGAGATGGAGAGAAAGACTTCCTAATAGGCTTAGAATGTTGATCCCAAACTTAGATCGATTTAGCTTTATGTATACGAGATTAGATCAAGTTATACACTTAGAGAAACCTTTGTATATGTATATGATAATCTAAGTGTTATGCAGAATTAACACTTAAACAAGAACACACAAGATGTAAACAAACTGTCACTTAGATTAATGATAACAAACTTGCTTACAATGAAAGTGTTTAACGTATAAAACTTATATTGAACAATAACCTAAAGGTATTCTTTTATAGACATAAGAAGCCTTGTACAATAATCTACGTTTCAACTATTCTAGGTAAAGATAAATATAGAAAATACATTGTTGTTCCTATCTTTACTAGAAGTAATCTAGAACATAATAAACGCATGGATCATATCCTTCCATCAGTACTTGTCTTCAATGTATCAACGCTTGACTTCTTCTTGTCAACGCTTGATTTGTCAACGTTTGTTTTCTTCCTATCAACGCTTGTTTTACTCTTGTTAGCACTCAAGTAGACTGGCTATATTTTATTCCCAACAATCCTCCCCTAAACTTGATATCTACTCTAGTAATCAAATTTATGAATAAACATTAAGAACTAGGAGGAATCTTACAACACTTATCATATTGGTAATAAATAAATCTGATCAAATCTTTGGCCACGTCACTTGAATAATCAACTTCCAGCTGTGTAGTCTTCATCTTCTCCAAGACTTCCTTGGACATGGAATATTGAGCATCTACAAGAAGATACTTAGCAAACTTTGTAGAACTCAAGTAATAAACATCAGCAGCTAAATACAAACGCCATTGAAGACCACTGAGGTCATCTTCAAGATCCTTCCAAATAGCAGGATCTTCATCTCTTAGTCCACACATTCTCTTGAATGTTGACCACAGTTTTATTGGATTGACTGAAGTGGGATCTTCAGCCTCATACTTGGCCTCTAACAACCTCCATAGGTCTACCAAGTCTTCTCTATCAAAACTTGCAAACAAAGATATATGAGTGGTAAAAGTGTGAACCTCTTTTCCATACTTGCCAATCTTCCAAAACCCACATTCATCTTCTTCATAGCTTATAATAGGGTTTCTGGAATCAAGTGGTAACACTTGTACCATATCTGAAGCTTCCAATGGTGAGAGCTTGAGGCTCCTTCTTATAACAACTTCACTTGGATTTAACCTATCCATATCTTTGGGAAACTCAAGAGGGACTCCCTTCTTCACAGGTCTTGGAACAATCATTGCCTTCTTAAGCTCCATTTCTTCTGCAAGTTCTTCTTTTCTTTCATCAGAAAGAAGTCTTAGAGTGTTTTCTTCCTGAACTCTAACCCAAATGGGATAAGCTTTGAACTCCAACTCTTCAAATGTCAATCCAATCAATTTCTTATAAGTCCATCCTGTGCCATGACATCTGAGTAGCATGTAGTACAACTCCCTTCTATCTCTTCTCAATAATGAGAGAATATTGCTAGCTCTGTGTCTCAGAATTACCTTGCAGTCCTTTTGTACTCTTAGAAGAATCTCCAAACCCCATATCTGGTCTGAAATAGTCAAATGTGGATTCTCCATACACCTATCTTCCCAAGCATGGTACATCTGAACAACTTCTGGCATATCAAAATCAACTTTCAATTTCAACTCATTTAACTTCTCTTTTGCCAACTCATCACCATACTCAAGTCTTTCTAGTTGTTCTATAATATATACACTTGAGTCTGAACTGGCTTCATCACTTCCTTCTTGCTCTTCTGAAGTGACAACAAAAGGTGATTCACCCACCTTCTTTCTTTCTTGTTCCACAATTTGTGCAGCCAACCTGTTATCAAACTCAATCTGTGTTGCATTCTTTTGAACATCTACTTCTACCATAATACCCTTACCCTTATCTAATGGATCCAAGGTGGGTAAGGAAGATGGTAATACCTATGAAGAAACGTCTATGATGATGGATGATGACTGGAATACATCAACCTCATCTGCAGGTCTGTCAACGCTAAATTTTGCTTTGTCAGCGCCCAAGATACTCATGTCAGCGTTCAAATCTTGCTTGTCAACGCCCAAATTACCTGTCTCAGCGCCTCTTGTAATTTCCTCCAACATAGCTGTAAAAGACACATTTAAGTTTGTAGGAGTGACTAGAGACGTATCAAAACCTGGTTGTTTCTTCAAACTTTTTAGGGCCTCAGCAACACCCAAAGATTCACCATCATGCGATCCCTTATCACTCACATTTATCTGTTCATCCTCCCCTTTGAGATTCCTCCATCCTCTCCTTATGCTAGAATTTTCCAAAATAACAATCCTCTCCCTCAATTGCTTGAGTTCAAGGCCTTGTGTACTGACAATATGTACCAAGTCTGCATTTTACTTTTGCAAGCTTATGCAGACAGCCGTCAATTCCATTAATGTCATTGGTTCCAATCTGCCCTCTTCTAAAATGGTTATTTGACCTCCCAAGTTAGATTCATTGGGCATGGATGAGGTCTTAATGATAGTAGGACTGTCTTGGCCAGCTTCTAAGCCAGAACCAATAGTCCCAGCCTCATCCAAAGCACCAACCACACTTGTGGTGGTGGTTCTCTCTGCTACATGGCTAGGACCACTAGAGGAGAACACTCCAGTAGTCCTTTGGCATTTTTGTAACCTATATTGTGTTGGGGGAGAAGAGGATGTGGATTGGGTGGATGTTGGTTGGTTAAGGGGTGTTTGGGTCTGTGAAGGATTGGTGTCAACGTTTGGAATAGGCATGTCAACGCCAACATTTAATGTGTCAGCGTCGAAGGGTTCTTGGTCAAGTTGCATGTGTTGTGGTGAAGGTAAAGGTTCAGGAATAGGGTCAAGTAGGGGTTGTGGGTCTGGTTGGGGTTGTGCTGCTTCAATGACAGCAATCATAGATGGGGTGAGGGGTAAGTCACGATGTGAGGGTGAGTTCATCTTTGTAAAAATTGCTTTCTTTTGCACAGGGATCTCATAAAAATCATCATGATCCCTTGTGTAGTAACTTTGGACATCAAAAACCATTTGTAAAAATCTGGGATAAGCTAAAGTCATTTTGTTCCCTTTATTTTTACACATGCCCTCAAAAATCATTTTGGAATAATTAAACTTTTGCCCAGTAGCAATGCACACAATAGCACTTGCAATAGATCTATTGATCTCATTGTGTGCGGTACACTTGGGACTCAAACATTGCAAGAGGACATGTATTAGGTACTTCCAGGCTGGGGGAAACTCTTGTTTATGATATTTATTTAAAGTTCCCTCATCAGGGAAAGGATAAACCAAAGCCCTTAGTCCTTGTTCTATTTCATTAATGGGGAGGGTGGTTATACCATCAGCATCATCAAGATGCAAAGCTTGGCGAACCAAAGCTTCAGTAACCACCCATGTGCGCCCATGAACAATAGATGATAATGTAGTCACTCTATTAACTGTTGAGGAACTAACATTGTTCCAAAACTGTTTAATATGTGTGACAGGAATGAGTGGAGCATGAGAAAGAGCATACCTAAATGGGGATGCATTCAAATACGCCACCATTTGGGTGTATTGGAGAAACAGAGTATCATCAGCTTCTAGATATGCTATCATGTTGTGTTGACTCCTGAATCCCAATTCCGAATTGCTTGGTTTAAATTTTGGTGCCATTGTTGAAAGCTGTTTGAATGATTGATAAAGATGAAGTATAGGAGAAAATTTTGTTAGACAAGAATGATAGGTACCATGTTTAAAATAGGAGCCAAATATATAGGAGAGAAAGATGCATGTGAATGGTCAAAAATTAGGCAACTATTTTCAAAATACAATCATGAAAATATTGAAAACAAATAAGTTTATCTCATGCATTAAATGAAAGTTATCTGCTCCCAAAATTACGGCCCAAAAATATGTCAAAAAGTAACAACTGGGTAGGTCCCATTGAGTGTCAACGGTCAAAAATAACCCATCAACGCCCAACGGCTGTATTCTTGTCAACGTTTGCCAAAGCCATGTCAGCGTCTAAATTGGTCACAACAACGCTTGGAAAAATAATTGTCAGCGTCCAAAAATAAAAATTTATAAAAATGAAAAATGACCTTAACAAAGTAATTTATCCTAGAGAAGATAACCTAAAAGTTGATAATTAGTATAGGGCGGCAAGCACTGTCCAATTATGCACACTTGCTTATGCAAGATAGACATAACAGTCCTCTAGTGTCCCTTTCTAACCAAAACTCTTAACAACTAAGTTACCTCATAAAATTCCTTGTTACTCCCAGGTAAAACCCATGATAAAATCATTCCCAAGTCTCCCTATAGACCACAACCAATTCTAGGCCAAAAATATCTTGGCAGCATGCATAGTATATCAACTTTGCATGCTACAGTGCCTCATGATTTAGTAAAACTAACTCATACTCACCTGTGGACACAATCTAGAATTGTGATAAGAGTATCATAAGGATACCCAAAAGTCCTAAAGGTTCCTAAAACCTCCCCTTAAACTGTGATACATATGTTGCCAAAAATATGCATGAACATAAAAAATTTATGTCTAGATAGGAATAGAAAATTCCAACCATCATCCATAAACAAAAACATGCTCAAATGATTCTCCATTGATCCATAAGCAACTCTATATCCAATGGTATAATGTTAACACCACCTGCACATTTAGATTGAAAACCACAAAACTAACATTGTTGCTGACAACGCCCCGATAACACTTGTCAGCGTTAAGGAAACATTTGTCAGCGTTAGACAAATAGATTGCTGACAACGTCACAATAACACTTATCAGCGTTAAAGTAAACTTTGTCAGTGTTAGAAAAATATAGTGGAAAATCTAAATCCTCAAAAAGGCCAATAACAATGCATTATCCTGTACATATTTTTACAAAAAGACCCCAAAACACATATTATGTGAGATTGATCATTCCAATACTTGTTACCAAGTACTGAAACCTTCCAGCATCAAAAGGTTTAGTTAGTAAATCAGACACATTTTCTTCTGTGTCCGCCCTATCTGGTTGTATTAAACCCTTTTCAAAACAATCTCTTATAAAATGGTGTCTAATTTCTATGTGTTTAGTTTTAGAATGATGTACAGGATTCTTAATAATGCATAAAGTATTGTTATTGTCAACAAATATCTTGGTATGCATGAAATTATACCCATAATCTAACAGCTAGTTCTGAATCCATAAGACTTGTCCACAACAAGCAGCTACAGCTACACACTCTTCTTTAGTTATAGAATTGGCCACCATTGTTTGTTTCTTGCATTGCCAAGATATCAACCTGCTCCCAAGAAACTGACAACCACCAGTTGTGGATTTTCTATCAAACTTATCACCTCCATAGTCACTGTCTGAATATGCAATGAGCTACAAAGGTGAATCTTTTGGGTACCACAAGCCAAGACTAGGATAACATCTTAGGTACCTAAAGATTCTCTTGACAGCATAAAGGTGACATTCTTTGGGAGTCACTTGATGGCGTACACATGCACACACAGCAAACATGATGTCAGGTCTAGAGGCTGTGAGATACATCAATGAACCAATCATTGATCTATAGTGCCTGACATCCACATCCTTTCGATCTCCAATCTTTCCCCAAGGGTGTTCTCTATCCATAGGAGTAGTAGCCCTCTTTTCATGTGGAGAAAAGCCAAACTTCTTCAAGATCTCTGCCACTTATTTATCCTGGGAGATGAAGATACCATCTTCATTCTGCTGAACTTGTAACCCAAGAAAGAAGTTCATCTCCCCCATAGCACTCATCTTGAATTTGTCTGTCATGAGCTTGGAAAAGTCTTCACTCATCTTTGGATTTGAGGATCCAAAGATGATATCATCAACCTAGACCTGAACAAGTAAAACATCCTTACCATTCTTCTTTGTAAACAATGTCTGATCTATGGTGCCCCTCTTGAATCCATTGTCCACCAAATAAGTGGATAATGTGCCATACCATGCTCTTGGGGATTGATGAAGTCCATACATAGCCTTCTTGACTCTATACACCTTGTCTGGATTCTCTGGATCCTCAAAACCAGGAGGTTGCATTACATACACCTCCTCAACAATTGTTCCATAGAGGAAGGCACTCTTCACATCCATTTGATAGACAGTGAAGCCCATGCAAGATGCATAGGCTAGAAATATCCTTATAGCTTCAATCCTTGCAACTGGTGCAAAGAACTCCTCATAGTCTATTCCTTCCTCTTGTGTATATCCCTGAGCCACTAAACGTGCCTTGTTTATGACCACAATACCTCTTTCATCTCTCTTGTTCCTTAGAACCCATCTTGTCCCAATAGGTCTGACATACCTAGGACAATCAACCAGCTCCTAAACATCCTGAATTGCAAATTGGTGAAGCTCATCCTGCATTGCTTCCACCCAACTTGGTTCTTTGAGAGCATCAAATATCTTCTTGGGTTCCTGTTGTGACAGAAAACAGGCAAACAAGCATGATTGCACAAGAGGGGTATCAACCTTCTTGTGTATATTGGCAATGAATCCACCAAGATTCTGATGAGATCTTCTAGTCTGAACAGGAGTCATAACATCCCCAATAATCTGTGATGGAGGATGATTCTTCATAGTAGAAGTGAGAAATCCTCCTTCAAAAAGTCTGTTGTCCTCAATCTCATTCTCCAAGTTGCCAATATCTTCTTCTTCAGACTCTCTTTCATCAACATGAGGATGAACCTCTTCATATAATTTGGAAGGTTCACCCTGTTCAAAATTAGAAGAGAAAAGATGCTCAAAAGTACTGTCAACGCCTGATCTTTGGTTGTCAGCGTTTGGGTTGTCAACGCCTGAAATGGTGTTGTCAACGTTTGAGCCATCAACGTCTGAATTTGTCCTGGCAGCGCTTGATTTGCCTTTGTCAGCGCCTGAAGGACCATGCATGTTGTTAACTGGTGATACATGGGGACCACTATTATCCTTTCCAGCAGCAACATCAGCAGCAAAAGCATCTGTCCATATGGGAATTGTAACATACTCTTGTATAGGAGATGACTTTTCTGCTTGTGATCCAACCTCTTCATTGACCTGTGTACCTAAAACATCAACAACTTGTTCTTCCACAACATTTGAAGTTACCTTCACAATGTCTGGATTAGTGACAGGCATATAATTTAAAGTCCTAGATAGAGGTTCCAA
This sequence comes from Glebionis coronaria, assembly GCA_025667525.1. NCBI lineage: Eukaryota > Viridiplantae > Streptophyta > Magnoliopsida > Asterales > Asteraceae > Glebionis > Glebionis coronaria. The sequence goes on from JANFOE010001407.1 coordinate 129,155, forward strand.
GTCAAACAACCAATTTGGACCACTTTCAGGATCACTAGGTTTACTCTCCAAAAACCTAACATGTACTCTCTCAAGAATACGTTTTTCCTTCTTAAGGTAAACCCTATATCCCTTGCTCTGCACTGAATACCCCATGAAATAGCCTTCATCACCTTTTGCACTAAATTTACCTAAGGCATCACTAGTATCAAGAACAACTACATGACAACCAAAAGGTTTAAGAAAACCAATATTAGGTTTCCTTCCCCAAAGTAATTCGTAAGATGTTTTGTTCTGTATCTTGTTGACCAATGCTCTATTTTGAACATAGCATGCTGTATTCACAGCCTCAGCCCAAAAAGCTATGGGGAAATGAGCATCAGCCAACATAGTCCTGGCTGCTTCAATTAGGGTTCTATTCTTCCTCTCAGCAACCCCATTTTGTTGTGGGGTTCTGGCAACACTAAACTGCCTAGTAATCCCTTTCTTGGCACAAAAATCATCTAAAAGTTTATTTCTAAACTCACCACCATTATCACTCCTAAGCATTTTAACTTTATTACCAGTCTTCTTCTCAATCTGAGTGATAAAGTCAATTAAAGTGTCAGCAGTGTCACTCTTCATAGCTAAGAAGAAAGTCCAACTAAACCTAGAAAAGTCATCTGTGATGACAAAGCAGTATGATTTACCATTCAAACTCTCTATATTAGTTGGACCAAATAGGTCCATATGCAGTAAGTGAAGTGGTCTAGTACTAGAGTGCACCTGTTTAGACTTGAATGAGACCTTGTGCTGCTTGCCTTTAATACATGCAACACAAGAGTGGTCATTGTGGAAAGCCTTTTCAGGCAAGCCATCAACCAAGCCAAGTCTCACAAGCCTGTTTATATTCTTAAAGTTTATGTGCCCTAGTCTCCTGTGCCATAGATTACTCTCATCTACTGAAGCTTTAGCATAAAAACATGACATATTATTATTCATCATAATCCCATTAAGATTCACATTATAGATGTCTTTATGTCTAGGTGTTCTATATTCAATATATTTCTCATCAGGGATCCTATAGTCCTTGCTTAACACCAAGCATTCAGTATCAGTAAACAGAACTTTATTTTTGTTATCACAAACTTGTGATACACTAAACAGATTGTAATCAAGTTCCTTTACCAGAAACACGTTTTCAAAACGCAAGTTCTTGGTGAGAAGAGTTCCTTTGCCTGTGATAGTTCCATATCCGCCTCCAAAGTAAACCTTATCACAATCCTTAATGGGAGTGAAGTTAGTAAGATAATCTTCCTTCCTGTCATGTGCCTGGAGCATCCATTGTCCCAATATCCATAATCATTGACCTGTTTTTGAATGCCTTGCACATAAAGAAAACAAGTTAGTTTTCTTTGGGAACCCAAGCCTTAGCAGACTTGGATTCATCTGGTTGTTCAACAAGAACAGACATAGTTCTCATAACAACCCCTTGTTCATCCCTCTTTGGATGAAATACCCAGTTAACCCTAATAGGTTTTGTAATGAGCTTTGAAATGTAATTAAATCTGTTGCAGGTTATAGAAATCCTATTATCATTAGGGTTTTGATCTTTCTTAGGTCTCCATGTCAAGCTTGAAGAAGCTTTAGACCCCTTACCCTGTGGTTGCAAATATTTAGGTCTGGTCACGTTTCTGTCAGCGTTGGATTGGGTCTTGTCAACGCTGAAATTACCCTTGTCAGTGTTGAAGCTAAGGTTTGCTACAGAAACCCATTGCCAATTAGAACAAGTATTTGTCTTTTGAAATGGTCTTTGTCAATGAGTGTTTGACCCTCTAGTGAAGAATGGGGCAGGTCTAACAACTTGTGGACTTTGCTGCACACAAGGTTTGGGTTTGACAACGTTTGACTTTTTAACTGCGTTGACCCTGGAAGCGTTGACACACTTATATGCTAAATGTGAAAAGCTACCATAAGTGTAACAGGCTTTTCTAGACACAAGCCTAGGTCTAGAAGAGAAGAAGCCTGTTCCATCATTACTAACTTGGCTTTTAGGTGACCTAGTGTTCCTATACATTTCTGCATACTTGACACTAGGTTTTCTAACAGTGTTTGAGCCAAGGTCAACAGCCTTACCAGTGATTGGGTTTGTCACTTTAATAGGAGTTGACTCATTTTGACTTTCACATAACTAGCCACCCTTAACAAATAAGGTAGGGTTGGCTTTCTTCCATTCATTCAAGTCAGTCAACTTCTGTTGATACTCTTCAACTGGGGTAATGACTCTTGGTGGAGGAATAAATTCCTCCTCTTGGAGTTCTGGTAGACCAGTCCAAGATAGGTCCTTTCTTTGGACACCATAGAAGTCACCAGCTGGTGGTGGAACCACACTATAGTCTTTCATCCCATTCCCAGTCATGTCCTTAGGATCCCTTTGTTTATTAACACATTCTCCTAGGGTTTGTGTGGCCTTATCAAATCTCTGAATTTTAAGGCCAACATTATCCTTATTCTTAATGGCCTCATCTAACTTAGCCTGTAACTCACCATTAACCCTTTCCATGATGTTCCTAACATCATTACTAGCATTTAACTCATGTTTTAAAATATTTATTTTATCTTTTAAGTCAAATTCCATTTTCTTGTATTCAGAAACTGTCTTCTCAGTTTGAGTGAGAGCAAGTTGATAATTAGACAGTTTGCATCTTTCAGTACTCACATCATCTATTAATCTTAACACCTCTTTGTTAAGTTTCTCAGTATTTAACCTACAACCCTTACTACAAAAAGCATCATCGTATACCTCATTATCAGATGAAGAGGAGGAGTGTGCCATGAGAGCATATTGAACATGCTCTTCTTCTTCTTCTATCTCAGCAACCAAAGCTTTATCTTCTTCCCCATTCTTAGCCAAATAGCTCCAGTCCCATCCAATACCATCAATTTATTGTACTACAACCATGGCCTTAAGATCTTGAGATTTAACAATTTGACTTGAGGGTTTGCCAACATCAGATCTTCTTGGAGATCTGCATTCCCTCATGAAGTGCCCCATACGATGACAGTTGTAGCACTCAACTTTGGATTTATCAAATCCAGCAGTGTCCTTTGCATTAAAGGTCATCTTCTTTTTAAATCTTCTATTCCACCTGTTTGCTCTTATACTAGCAAGAGCCATGTTCCACTTAATATCCATCTCCTCCAGGTGCTCATCACTTATCTTCTCAAGGTCCTCATATGTAATCACTGAACCATTAGGCAAAGAAGCAACGTAAGCACATAAAGTATCCAGATCCAAACTAGCAGGTTTAACTCTTGGTGAGTCACTTTTGTATGTGTCAGCGTCTGAATATGAGGCGTTGACAGGACATGTTCCAGCGTTGACACATGTTGATCCAGTAACTGGATGCATGTAAGAGTCCTTCTGATTGAATTGACCTTCACTATATGAGAAGAAGGCCATGTTACTGTTGGTATACTTTCTTCCATGCTCCAAAAGAGTTTCATTTTCCAACAGCCTCAGTTTGTTGTAGATATCATCAAAAGTAGAACTTTTGTGAGTTTTGTTAGCAAGTATAGATCTTGCCTCAATCTTCCATGCTTCACCAAGGCTTTTAAGAAAAGTATCAATGGTGTCAACGTCACCAACTTGTGTCCCCATGAAGGACAACTTGCTAGTAATATCAAGGAGTCTGCTTCTAACACTGCTAAGCTTCTCATTAGGTTGAGCTTTGAAAACAGCATACTCATGCATGAGTTGCTTCTTCTTCTCTTCCTGAGTATCATCATTGCCACCATATGCAACTTCAAGAGCTGCCCAAAGGTCCTTTGCAGATTCATAACCTCTGTATTTATGCTGGTTCTCTTGTCCCAAAGAGAGTTTCAGAATGTTTAAGGTTTTCATATCAACCCTTTTCTTTGCTATGTCTTCAGCAGACACAGCTCTACCATCATCAGGTTTTTCTTTCTTATCTGCTTCTGAACATCCAGAAACAGCTGATCTTGCAACAATGGTATCAGCAATCTTTTGAGCTTTATTGAATGTGTTTCCATATTCAAAAATCTCCCAGAGAGTGTAGTCATAGATCCCCAGATATTGCTCAAAGTTGAATTTCCACAATTCAAAGTTGGTTGCATCAAGCATGGGAATCTTGATGTTTGGTAAAGGTGAGGAGGAGGAGGTTACTTCTAGATTTTACATGATGTTTTTAGGGTTTTGTGAAAATTAGGGTTTTGGTGATTTTAGGGTTCTTGTGTTCTTTAAGATTAAAAGTTCCTCAACAAGCTCTGATACCACTTGTTGATCCCAAACTTAGATCGATTTAGCTTTATGTATACGAGATTAGATCAAGTTATACACTTAGAGAAACCTTTGTATATGTATATGATAATCTAAGTGTTATGCGGAATTAACACTTAAACAAGAACACACAAGATGTAAACAAACGTTCACTTTGATTAATGATAACAAACTTGCTTACAATGATAGTTTTTATCGTATGAAAACTTATATTGAACAATAACCTAAAGGTCTTATTTTATAGACATAAGAAGCCTTGTACAATAATCTACGTATCAACTATTCTAGGTAAAGATAAATATAGAAAATACATTGTTGTTCCTATCTTTACTAGAAGTAATCTAGAACATAATAAACGCGTAGATCATATCCTTCCAGCAGTGCTTGTCTTCAATGTATCAACGCTTGACTTCTTCTTGTCAAAGCTTGATCTGTTAGCGTTTGTTTTCTTCCTATCAACGCTTGTTTTACTCTTGTCAGCACTCAAGTAGACTGGCTATATTTTATTCCCAACATAGAACTCAAAACTTCAATTTTAGAAATGAGAAGATAAATGTTTGATAATGTTTCTCAAAGAATCACGTCTTCCACCTCTAAATGAGTAAGTTCATCGGAGAACTCCTCGAGAATGGGAGGTAAATTATGAAGATCACGCTCGGTCTCGGAAAAATCATCATCGAGATCGAAAACGTCTTCACTTCCCGATGGAAGTGGATCAAGAAGAGCAACAAGTTCATCGACGAACTTATCCAACGAATAGTCACTAACCTCACTCGGTGTGAAGTTAGGAATCAAAGGCTCTTCAATTGAAGAATATGCCTTAGTATCATGTATTTGGTCCTTCGGAGGGAGTGGAGACGAGGTAATATTAAAACACGTTTCAATGGAACAAACATCTCCCTCCGGAATTAACTTTTCACCTTCCCTAAACGAGGGGTCTATGATTTTCCTTACACCCTACTAAATGAGATAATCCTTTTTTGGGTTAGTTTCAAAAGTTTCAACACGTTTTACACTTTCCACATTTTTAGAAACATATTTTGGAACTTTTTCCTCTTTGAAAACAACATTTTTATCCCCATAAAATAATTTTATCTCTTCTTTCCTCATATCAACTAGAATTTGAGCTGTGGACAAAAATGGACGCCCCAAAATTAAAGGTACACGAGGGTTTAATATCTATCTAAATGTCACCAAAAATCAGACAGACTATCAAATCCAATTCCTTGATCTCATTTACTCAAAAATGATACTAATCTCAACTAAATTTAAGCCATATTCAACAGATTAAAACTATATTCATCAGCCTAACATAACAATCTAAGAACAATAATTCAGAAAGTTACAAACATCAATCTAAAAGAACTCTTGTAACATGAGATCAAGTTCCATTAGCAAGCTCAATGGTTATTCGAGTGGGAGTAAGTGGTGATAGGTCTAGAGTCCTCCACATGGATAATGGCATTAAGTTGATGGTAGCTCCTAGATCGGCTAGAGCTTTGCATTCCTCAAGATCTTGGAAAACATAAGTTATCAAAAATTGGCTCGGATCTCCATGTTTCTCGGGATAGAAATCAAGGAAAACCGCGGAACAAGTCACACCCAAATTAGCTTTGGTAACATCAAGAAACGTCTCTTTAGGTGGAGGATTAAACTCGATCACATCTTGTGGTTTAGGAACCGAAGTGATAGGAGTAACCGGAGGTGGGATATAAGAAACATTTTTGGAAATGTGATTCTCTTCCATTAAAATCTCCGGATTCCTTTCCACCTTATAAGAAACATAAGGTCGAGGTCGAGAAACAAAATTCCTATCCAAAAGATTATCATTATGAACGGTGATGGACTTGATCTCTCCCTTTGGGTTTGGAATGGTGTTGCTCGGTAAGCCACCCGAAGAAGAGGATGGTTTGCACATTATCGCTTCAAACATCGAAAGTATTTTGTTCTCAAACTTAGCTTGATTTCCCTCAATCCAGTTTTGGCTTTGCGCTAATCTAGCTTGATTAAGCTCAATCTTGTTATTTTACCCTTTCGTCGATTTTTATAAATCATTTTTCAATGTTGCCATTTGTCCTTGAAAATTATTTTGAAAAGCTTTCAAATTTGCCTTATTTTTTTATGTAGCTTGTCAAATAATTTTGATTATTGTTTTCAAAACCTTGATTGTTTTGATTGACATAAAATCCATTTCCTTGATTAAAATTCCCTTGGTTCCACGGTTAAAATTATTCCCATTATTTCCATTGTTGTATCTATTTTGAACCGGTGGAGCAACATGGTTTTGACGAGGAGCTTGACCGTTAGGGCCATAAGTTCCTATTGCCGCAAAAGCACTAGCTTGATCAAACTCCGTGGTTGAACAAGCATAATTCGAATGAGCTCCACCACACAATACACAAAAATTCTCAACCGCATTAATCGATCCATGAGGATTCTTCCTAATCTCATTCAAAATCGTGTCAATCTTAGAGTCCAATCTAGCAATCTCGGTATTAGATGAATTCACATTAGAAACAACAAATGTGTTTCTTGAATATTGAACTCTAGACTTATTCTCAATGATACCCCATGCGTCTCTCGGAGTTTTTCTTAAAAGATTACCACCCGTGGCGGCATCTAAAGAATCTTGTTCAACCATATTAAGTCCATTATAAAAAGTATTAATTTTGGTGTAACTCCGTGAAACCATGGTGTGGACATTGTCTCAACAAATCCTTTAACCTTTCCCAAGCATCTCCAAACGATTCATGCACTTTTTGTTCAAATCTAGTTATTTCATTGTTAAAGTGAGTTGTTTTAGATGGTGGAAAGAAATAATTCATGAACTTAGACACTAGATCGTCCCATGTCAAAATCGAACCTGGTGGTTCCTTTTCATTCCAACGCTTCGCGTTTCCCTCGAGCGAATACAGAATAAGCATGAGCATAACCGCGTCATTCAGCACATCTCTAAACTTGAGAGTCGAGGTGATACGAATAAAATTCCGAATGTGAGAATGCGAGTTATCAGTCTCATTGCCACGAAATTGGTCGGCACGAATGAGTGATAAAAGACCCGTCTTAATCTCATAATGATCTGCCAAAATAACCGGCACAACGATTGCTTCCCCGTACCCTTCGGTGGGTGCACGGAGCAATTCCTACATTGTTCGGTTATCGGCCATATTCACAACAATAGGTGGAAGCTCGGGTTCCACTACTCGTTGTTGACGATTTCTATTTCTACGAAGAATGTTTTCAAGTCTATCGTGATTAATCAAAAGTAGATTAGAACGTAATTGCATAAACCAAAATGACGAGAATTTATAGGGTTGAAGAAAAGAAAATAGATTAGAGGAAAATTATTTTTTCTATTTTAGTTTATTCAAATCAATTAAAGATTGACAAAAACAAGGAGTAAGGATAATTACTATGGAATTAAACTACCCTCGTTCGACTTTGAAACGTACGTGAAAACCTAAACGTCTCGAGGTTCAATAAGTAAACAACGACAAAAGTAAGGTTTATTACTACTTGAGTTAGCAAACCAATAATCGGTCGTCGCTCTCAATATACACACAAGCAAGCGGGGAAACGAGGTGGCGTAAAGCACTTAAAAACCTTTTTCCTTAGACGGCCTTTTATAGCTCGTCGCCTTATACGCACCTTATAGTTTGTATAAATCGAGTTCAAACTTTTTATTAGTATTTATCTATTTTGCCTTTATTCTTTTTTGTTTTGGATTCGAATATAATATCTAGGTGATGAAATCCCAACAAAGGTTTGTGTTTTCACGCTTTTGGAGGTAGGTGAATTTATTGTTCTACACAATACAATCTATTAATAACAAAAAACACGAAAAACGATATTTATTTTATATATATAGAAAAATAACAAAACTTTCCGAGGACGGAAAGGGTCTTCAAATAAAAGATCGACAAATAGACACGAAAGAATCGTACACGAAGAATTTGATGTGTGGGAAAAGTGTCGGTGTATTTTAATATAATACGTTATAGAGCAAATTAATAAAATTACCTTTAGGAAAAAGTAATAGTCTAAATAAGCTAAAGACGGATTAATTAAACACGAGAGTGATCTCGGTTCGTTGTACACGAAGAATTTGTGAATTTGAGACTTTCGTTTAGATTTGGACAATTAACTTGAATTGATATCGGTTTATATCTAATTATTCCTACAAATTTTAAAAGTGCATGATGTTGGGAATAAAATGTAGTCAGTACACTTGAACGCTGACAAGAAGAAAACAAGCGTTGATAAGAAGAAAACAAGTGTTGACAGATCAAGCGTTGACAGGAAGAAGTCAAGCGTTGATAGGTTGAAGTCAAGCACTTATAGAAAGATATGGTCTACGCGTATTATGTTTCTAGTTTGTTTCTAGTAAAGATAGGATCAACAATGTATTTTCTAGAACTATCTTTATCTAGAATAGTTGATACGTAGACTCTTGTACAAGGCTTCTTATGTCTATAAAAGAAGACCTTTAGGTTATGTTTCATATAAGTTTTTTCATACGTTCAACACTTTCATTATAAGCAAGTTTGTTATTATCAATCAAGTGAAAGTTTGTTTTACAATTGTCTGTGTGTTCTTGTTTTAGTATTAATTCTGCATAATACTTAAATTGTCTTATACACAACAAAGTTTCTCTACGTGTTTAACTTGATTTAATCTCGTTTACACAAGCTAAATCGATCTAAGTTTGGGATCAACACATGAACCGTTCACTAAATAATCTAAAAGTTATGCTTATATAAAATTCTAATGAAATAAAATTATTTAAATGACGAAGCTAAAATAACAAGACACGCGAATCGAGAAAAATTTAAAGTTATACTATTTATTTATTTACTTATTTATTTATATTATTTTATATATATATTATTTAAATATAATATTATTTTATTTGTCAAATTTAAATAAACTTACTATTTTAAAAAGCAATTAAAAATTTATTAAACTTTTTAAACTAAAGTGTGAATTAAAAACGTTTACTATTATATGATGATTCAAACATGAAACATATATTAAAAACATGAAGGAGAAACCTAAGAAAATGAGCAGTTAGCTCAGATGGTTAAGGCGCTTGGTTTAGTGAAGGGAGGGTCTCGAGTTCGAGACCCTTAAGTGACAGATTTTTTTTGGTATTATTTATTTGGAATGTAAAATTAAAGCAACCAAATATAGTAACGAATTTAACTAAAAGAAACAACTATAATCAGAAGAAGTAGATAAAAAAGGCATCCAATTATACAAAGGTACAGATATTGAGTTACAAATCCAGCAAACTAAAATCAATCTTAGCAGATTAGACTAATCAACACAATCAGTAAATAAGAATAAACAGATGCATCTAACTTAATCAACAATAGATTTCGAGCTCAAATATTCAAGTAAAACACTATAACAATGAATTAATAACAGATTATTGTTGCAACATCCAATATAAAGAATGAACCAGCAGTAAACCAGCTTAGAGAAAACTTCCAAATAATGCACATAACAAATACAGTGGAAACAAATATCTATCTAAATGCCACCAAAAATCAGACAGACTATCAAATCCAAATCCCTGATCTCATTTACTAAAAAATGATACTAATCTCAGCTAAATTTAAGCCAAATTCAGCAGCTTAAAACCATATTCATCAGCCTAACATAACAATCTAAGAACAATAATTCAGAAAGTTACAAACATCAATCTAAAAGAACTCTTGTAAAATGAGATCAACAGTAGCAGCAATTTCAGTCCACCATAATGTCATCACACATTCTGATATGCAGCAGTTAAGATCAAGATAAAAGCTATCAACTAGCATAACAGCAAGTAGCACTAGTAATTAACTCAAATATTACAGATATTAATCAATCTTGCAAAAGAAGAATAACAAGCAGATTATGATTAAAATACACCATGTAAAAAAGATAAAAATCTACAAATTCTAACACATTATAACTAAAAAATATTTCATTCAAATCTCAGGTTAAACTAACCAAAACATAACCATCAAAACTCCACAGTAAAATCAACTCAAAAGCAGTAATATAATCAGCTACAACAATGAATATCACGCATTTAAATCAACAAATCTGTAGGTTTAATCTAAACATGAATCAGATCCAACACAACAATCATAACTATATAAATTGACATATATCAGCGACTAAGTAACAAATAACACTCAATCCAACTAGCAAATCATTTTAAGCAGGAAAATAATTATAAAAGGAGCTTGACCTGTTAATGACGTATCCGTTGAAGGAGAAGCGCAGCGCTGAGCTGGCTTTTCGATCATATCCACAAACAACCAAACCATATTAACACTTAACAAGATCAAAGTCTTGAACCACAATCTTAAACTTCGAACCAATATTTAATTTTGTAGCTTAATCAGTTGGATTAAGCTATTTCCCTATCCCTACTTCAATTATTCACACAAGTTATAGATCAAGCTTATATAAACAACACTCATTTATAACAATATTAATAGATTAAAATTGAAAGAACTTTTTATTAGAAAACAAACCATACAAAGGAAATAAAGATTATGAGACTAAAAATGAAATTTTATTAAATCGAACAAATCATTACAACATTTATAAAAGAGAAATTACAATTCTATCTAAAAAATTTCATTATAACAGTAAAGTAAAGAAGGGATGATTTACTTGAAAAATAAGGGGGTTTTTATAGGGAACCCGAGAGGTGTTGGGGAGGTTGTTGGTGATGAGGATACGATCTGAACCCTTCAAGTAGCATCTTTATCTTCTCTTTCTTCTTGATTTTTATCCTACGGCTGACCTATGCCCTCCATCACGCGGATTACCAACGTGTACAAGAGGTGTGCTAGTTTGGAGCTTATGTGGCAGGTAGGGATTGGATCTATGACTGGTGGCAGTCAAATCCACCAATCAGAGTCGAGATGTGACGCATCAATTAGCCACGTGGCACCTTGTACTTGGAATCTATGTGATTCACACGCTCTAACCTTCCCTGATTTCTCTGATTAGCAAGCATGCGACATTAATCGATGATTTAATTGGGAAGCCCTAAATTCTAGGGTTCTTCACTACGATAGATGTTCTTCCCCGATTTTCTTTCTATCTCTCCTCTTCTTTTTATTCTTGGTTTATTTTACTTTTGACCGATTAACTAAAAGAGTATATAATTGTAAGATATTGTAAATCTTGCTTATGTTTAGAGAGAGAAAGAGATATAAAGATGGTAAGAACACACACACTTTAGAGAGAGAAAGTAGAAGAAAACACTTTCTTACTATGTGAAAAATATGTGAACCAACACCCTCTCCAACTAAGGAGAGGGTTTATATACCCAAGCCCATGAGATGGGCTGGGCTTACAATAGGCCGCCGGCCTACACAAGTTGTAGGCTTGGCTTGGCATTGTTTACTAAATATTTAGTTAACTAAACTACGAGCTATTACTTAGACTATTGTTGGAATGACCGATCCTTTCTAATACGTAAAATGTATTTCCAACAATCTCCCCCTAAAGGAGGTCACTCCAAACAAGGGCGTTACCTAAGTTACAATAATAAAATAAACCTAGCCTACTATGCTTGTCTTGAGCTCGTAGTCTTCGTCTTTCTTTTCTTTTTCTTTCCTGGTGAACATGTTGATGTGATCTTTGATATCAATCTTTAGCATTAGTCTCTTGCCTTGATCTTGTGCATCCATCTCTTGTGATATCCGCCTCCTCGTGACTTCATGTCCCACATACTTATACCTTCGTAATTCTTGAAAGCTTCAGAGTTTGATACAACGGAAGACTTGACTTTTAGGCTTTCTAGAATTAAATGAAGTATTAAGTGCATAAAGTATAAGTATGCGGGGGACGATTTCTTCTCGAATTCCGCAACGCCACCGTCTTCAAATGTCGCAACATAAGTAGACATGAACGAAATGGCTTTGAACATTTCATTCTAATTCGGTAGCATTTTACCTCCGGTCGGTGAAGATCGTTGGTCGATATAAAATATTGTACTTGTGGCAGGTAGATTTAATTAAAAAACTCCTTGACAAGAGTTCGAGCGTAAACCTGTTCTCTTTACTTGACTGTCCAAAGCTGACTGCGAACGTAAAGAGTGAATCATTTGGATGGAATTATCCGCATGATTGAAGTCGTCAATTCTGATTCCTGGAACAAGTTTGATTCATTAAAGAATCGCACCATTGTTACTTTCCAGTTGTCACAAGCTTGTTTCTTATAGAATCTTGCAAGTTACCTACCAAGTGCTGTTTGATGTTAAGACTAGAAGGATTTCCACTCATCACTGTGAACACTATGGAGTGTCACTCTGAGTGTTCTGACAAGATCACTGAGATATTGCGTAGAAGCTTGGAACGTGTTTAAGTTCAGTTAAGAATTAAACCACTGTTGCTTTCTAGTTATCACAAGATTGATTCATAAAGAATCGCACAAGTCACCTACCATGAGCTTTCGATTGTTCGCTCAAGAAGGATTTCCATCTTCATTGTAAATACTAGCGTATTACTCGGATGTTCAGGCAAGATCATGAAGATTTTGCGTAGGACTCTTAAGATCTTTCTTACTTTTCACAGCTCTACCATCATCAGGTTTTCTTTCTTATCTACTTCTGAACATCCAGCAACAGCTGCTCTTGCAGCAATGGCATCAGCAATCTTTTGAGCTTTATTGAATGTGTTTCCATATTCAATAATCTCCCAGAGAGTGTAGTCATAGATCCCCAGATATTGCTCAAAGTTGAATTTCCACAATTTAAAGTTGGTTGCATCAAGCATGAGAATCTTGATGTTTGGTAAAGGTGAGGAGGAGGAGGTTACTTCTGGATTTGACATGATGTTTTTAGGGTTTTGTGAAAATTAGGGTTTTGGTGATTTTAGGGTTCTTGTGTTCTTTAAGATCAAAAGTTCCTCAACAAGCTCTGATACCACTTGTTGATCCCAAACTTAGATCGATTTAGCTTTATGTATACGAGATTAGATCAAGTTATACAGTTAGAGAAATCTTTGTATATGTATATGATAATCTAAGTGTTATGCGGAATTAACACTTAAACAAGAACACACAAGATGTAAACAAACTTTCATTTTGATTAATGATAACAAACTTGCTTACAATGAAAGTGTTTAACATATGAAAACTTATATTGAACAATAACCTAAAGGTCTTCTTTTATAGACATAAGAAGCCTTGTACAATAATCTACGTATCAACTATTCTAGGTAAAGATAAATATAGAAAATACATTGTTGTTCCTATCTTTTCTAGAAGTAATCTTGAACATAATAAACGCGTAGATCATATCCTTACATCAGTGCTTGTCTTCAATGTATCAACGCTTGACTTCTTCTTGTCAACGCTTGATCTGTCAACGTTTGTTTTCTTCCTATCAACGCTTGTTTTACTCTTGTCAGCGCTCAAGTAGACTGGCTATATTTTATTCCCAACATAGAAATCAAAACTTCGATTTTAGAAATGAGAAGATAAATGTTTGATAATTTTTCTCAAAGAATCACGTCTTCCACCTCTAAATGAGTAAGTTCATCAGAGAACTCCTCGAGAATGGGAGGTAAATTATGAAGATCATGCTCGGTCTCGGAAAAATCATCTTCGAGATCGAAAACGTCTTCACTTCCTGATGGAAGTGGATCAAGAAGAGCAACAAGTTCATCAACGAACTTATCCAACGAATAGTCACTAACCTCACTCGGTGTGAAGTTAGGAATCAAAGGCTCTTCAATTGAAGAATATGCCTTAGTATCATGTATTTGGTCCTTCGGAGGGAGTGGAGACGAGGTAATATTAAAACACGTTTCAATGGAACAAACATCTCCCTCCAGAATTAACTTTTCACCTTCCCTAAACGAGGGGTCTATGATTTTCCTTACACCCTACTAAATGAGATAATCCTTTTTTGGGTTAGTTTCAAAAGTTTCAACACGTTTTACACTTTCCACATTTTTAGAAACATATTTTGGAACTTTTTCTACTTTGAAAACAACATTTTTATCCCCATAAAATAATTTTATCTCTTCTTTCCTCATATCAACTAGAACTTGAGTTTTGGACAAAAATGGACGCCCCAAAATTAAAGGTACACGAGGGTTTAATATCTATCTAAATGTCACCAAAAATCAGACAGACTATCAAATCCAAATCCTTGATCTCATTTACTCAAAAATGATACTAATCTCAACTAAATTTAAGCCATATTCAACAGATTAAAACTATATTCCTCAGCCTAACATAACAACCTAAGAAAAATAATTCAGAAAGTTACAAACATCAATCTAAAAGAACTCTTGTAACATGAGATCAATTTCCATTAGCAAGCTCAATGGTTATTCAAGTGGGAGTAAGTGGTGATAGGTCTAGAGTCCTCCATATGGATAATGGCATTAAGTTGATGCTAGCTCCTAGATCGGCTAGAGCTTTGCATTCCTCAAGATCTTGGAAAACATAAGGTATCAAAAATTGGCCCGGATCTCCATGTTACTCGGGATAGAAATCAAGGAAAACCGCGGAACAAGTCACACCCAAATTAGCTTTGGTACCATCAAGAAATGTCTCTTTAGGTGGAGGATTAAACACGATCACATCTTGTGGTTTAGGAACCGAAGTGATAGGAGTAACCGGAGGTGGGATATAAGAAACATTTTTGGAAATATGATTCTCTTCCATTAAAATCTCCGGATTCCTTTCCACGTTATAAGAAACATAAGGTCGAGGTAGAGAAACAAAATTCCTATCCAAAAGATTATCATTATGAACGGTGATGGACTTTATCTCTCCCTTAGGGTTTGGAATGGTGTTGCTCGGTAAGCCACCCGAAGAAGAGGATGGTTTGCACATTATCGTTTCAAACATCGAAAGGATTTTGTTCTCAAACTTGATTTCCCTCAATACGGTTTTGGCTTTGCGCTAATCTAGCTTGATTAAGCTCAATCTTGTTATTTTACCCTTTGGTCGAATTTTGAAAATCATTTTTCAATGTTGCCATTTGTCCTTGAAAATTATTTTGAAAAGCTTTCAAATTTTCCTTATTTGTTTTGACGTAGCTTGACAAATCATTTTGATTATTGTTTACAAAACCTTGATTGTTTTGATTGAAATGAAATCCATTTCCTTGATTAAAATTCCCTTGGTTACCACGGTTAAAATTATTCCCATTATTTCCATTGTTGTATCTATTTTGAACCGGTGGAGCAACATGTTTTTGACGAGGAGCTTGACCGTTAGGGCCATAAGTTCCTATTGCCGCAAAAGCACTAGCTTGATCAAACTTCGTGGTTGAACAAGCATAATTCGAATGTGCTCCACCACACAATACATAAAATTCTCAACCGCATTAATCGATCCATGAGGATTCTTCCTAATCTCATTCAAAATCGTGTCAATCTTAGAGTCCAATCTAGCAATCTCGATATTAGATGAATTCACATTAGAAACAACCGATGTGTTTCGTGAATATTGAACTATAGACTTATTCTCAATGATACCCCATGCGTCTCTCGGAGTTTTTCTTAAAAGATTACCACCCGCGGCGGCATCTAAAGAATCTTGTTCAACCATATTAAGTCCATTATAAAAAGTATTAATTTGGTGTAACTCCGTGAAACCATGGTGTGGAAATTGTCTCAACAAATTCTTTAACCTTTCCTAAGCATCGCCAAACGATTCATGCACTTTTTGTTCAAATCTAGTTATTTCATTCTTAAAGTGAGTTATCTTAGATGGTGGAAAGAAATAATTTATGAACTTAGACACTAGATCGTCCCATGTCAAAATCGAACCTGGTGGTTCCTTTTCATACCAACGCTTCGCGTTTCCCTCGAGCGAGTATAGAATAAGCATGAGCTTAATCGCGTTATTAAGCACATCTCTAAACTTGAGAGTCGAGGTGATACGAATAAAATTCTGAATGTGAGAATGCGAGTTATCAGTCTCATTGCCACGAAATTGGTCGGCACGAATGAGTGATAAAAGACCCGTCTTAATCTCATAATGATCCGCCAAAATAGCCGGCACAACGATTGCTTCCCCGTACCCTTCGGTGGGTGCACGGAGCAATTCCTCCATTGTTCGGTTATCGGCCATATTCACAACAATAGGTGGAAGCTCGGCTTCCACTACTCGTTGTTGACGATTTCTATTTCTACGAGGAATGTTTTCAAGTCTATCGTGATTAATCAAAAGTAGATTAGAACGTAATTGCATAAACCAAAATGACGAGAATTTAGAGGGTTGAAGAAAAGAAAATAGATTAGAAGAAAATTATTTTTGCTATTTTAATTTATTCAAATCAATCAAAGACTGACAAAAACAAGGAGTAAGGATAATTACTATGGAATTAAACTACCCTCGTTCGACTTTGAAACGTACGTGAAAACGTAAACGTCTCGAGGTTCAATAAGTAAACAACGACAAAAATAAGGTTTATTACTACTTGAGTTGGCAAACCAATAATCGGTCGTCCCTCTCAATATACGCACAAGCAAGCGGGGGAACGAGGTGGCGCAAAGCACTTAAAAACCTTTTTCCTTAGACGGCCTTTTATAGCTCGTCGCCTTATACCCACCTTATAGTTTGTATAAATCGAGTTCAAACTTTTTATTAGTATTTATCTATTTTGCCTTTATTCTTTTTTGTTTTGGATTCGAATACAATATCTAGGTGATGAAATCCCAACAAAGGTTTGCGTTTTCACGCTTTTGGAGGTAGGTGAATTTATTGTTCTACACAATACAATCTATTAATAACAAAAAACACGAAAAACGATATTTATTTTATATATATAGAAAAATAACAAAACTTTTCGAGGACGGAAAGGGTCTTCAAATAAACGATCGACAAATCGACACAAAAGAATCATACACAATTTCCCCGGCAGCGGCGCCAAAATTTTTGATGTGTGGAAAAAGTGTCGGTATTTTAATATAATACGTTATAGAGAAAATTAATAAAATTACCTTTAGGAAAAAGTAATATTCTAAATAAGCTAAAGACGGATTAATTAAACACGAGAGTGATCCCGGTTCGTTGTACACGAAGAATTTGTGAATTTGAGACTTTCGTTTAGATTTGGACAATTAACTTGAATTGATATCGGTTTTTATATAATTATTCCTACTAATTTTAAAAGTGCATGATGTTGGGAATAAAATGTAGTCAGTACACTTGAACGCTGACAAGAAGAAAACAAACGTTGATAAGAAGAAAACAAGTGTTGACAGATCAAGCGTTGACAGGAAGAAGTCAAGCGTTGATAGGTTGAAGTCAAGCACTGATAGAAAGATATGGTCTACGCGTATTATGTTTCTAGTTTGTTTCTAGTAAAGATAGGATCAACAATGTATTTTCTAGAATTATCTTTACCTAGAATAGCTGATACGTAGACTCTTGTACAAGGCTTCTCATGTCTATAAAAGAAGACCTTTAGGTTATGTTTCATATAAGTTTTTTCATACGTTCAACACTTTCATTATAAGCAAGTTTGTTATTATCAATCAAGTGAAAGTTTGTTTTACAATTGTTTGTGTGTTCTTGTTTTAGTATTAATTCCGCATAATACTTAAATTGTCTTATTCACAACAAAGTTTCTCTACGTGTTTAACACTATTTAATCTCGTTTACACAAGCTAAATCGATCTAAGTTTGGGATCAACACATGAACCGTTCACTAAATAATCTAAAAGTTATGCTTATATAAAATTCTAATGAAATAAAATTATTTAAATGACGAAGCTAAAATAAGAAGACACGCGAATCGAGAAAAATTTAAAGTTCTACTATTTATTTATTTACTTATTTATTTATATTATTTTTTATATATATTATTTAAATGTAATATTATTTTATTTGTCAAATTTAAATAAACTTACTATTTTAAAAAGCAATTAAAAATTTATTAAACTTTTTAAACTAAAGTGTGAATTAAAAACGTTTACTATTATATGACAATTCAAACATGAAACATATATTAAAAACATGAAGGAGAAACCTAACAAAATGAGCAGTTAGCTCAGATAGTTAAGGCGCTTGGTTTAGTGAAGGGAGGGTCTCGAGTTCGAGACCCTTAAGTGACATTTTTGGAATGTAAAATTAAAGCAACCATATATAGTAACGAATTTAACTAAAAGAAACAACTACAATCAAAAGAAGTAGATAAAAAAGGCATCAAATTATACAAAGGTACATATATTGAGTTACAAATCCAGCAAACTAAAATCAATCTTAGCAGATTAGACTAATCAACACAATCAACAAATAAGAATAAACAAATGCATCTAACTTAATCAATAATAGATTTCGAGCTCAAATATTCAAGTAAAACACTAGAACAATGAATTAATAACAGATTATTGTTGCAACATCCAATATAAAGAATGAACCAGCAGTAAACAACTTAGAGAAAACTTCCAAATAATACACACAACAAATACAGTGGAAACAAATATCTATCTAAATGCCATCAAAAATCAGACAGACTATCAAATCCAAATCCCTGATCTCATTTACCAAAAAATGATACTAATCTCAGCTAAATTTAAGCCAAATTCAGTAGCTTAAAACCATATTCATCAGCCTAACATAACAATCTAAGAACAATAATTCAGAAAGTTACAAACATCAATCTAAAAGAACTCTTGTAAAATGAGATCAACAGTAGCAGCAATTTCAGTCCACCATAATGTCATCACACATTCTGATATGCAGCATTTAAGATCAGGATAAAAGCTATCAACTAGCATAACAGCAAGTACCACTATTATTTAACTCAAATATTACAGATATTAATCAATCTTGCAAAAAAAGAATAACAAGCAGATTATGATTAAAATACACCATGTAAAACAAATAAAAATCTACAAATTCTAACACATTATAAGTCAAAAATATTTCATTCAAATCTCAGGTTAAACTAACCAAAACAAAACCATCCAAACTCCACAGTAAAATCAACTCAAAAGCAGTAATATAATCAGCTACAACAATGAATATCACACATTTAAATCAACAGATCTGTAGGTTTAGTCTAAACATGAATCAGATCCAACACAACAATCATAACTATATAAATTGACATATATCAGCGACTAAGTAACAAATAACACTCAATCCAACTAGCAAATTATTTTAAGAAGGAAAATAATTATAAAAGGAGCTTGACCTGTTAATGACGTATCCGTTGAAGGAGAAGCGCAGCGCTGAGCTGGCTTTTCGATCATATCCACAAACAACCAAACCATATTAACACTTAACAAGATCAAAGTCTTGAACCACAATCTTAAACTTCGAACCAATATTTAATTTTGTATCTTAATCAGTTGGATTAAGCTATTTCCCTATCCCTACTTCAATTATTCACACAAGTTATAGATCAAGCTTATATAAACAACACTCATTTATAACAATATTAATAGATTAAAATTGAAAGAACTTTTTATAAAAAAACAACCATACGAAGGAAATAAAGATTATGAGACTAAAAATGAAATTTTATTAAACCGAACAAATCATTACAACATTTATAAAAGAGAAATTACAATTCTATCTAAAAAATTTCATTATAACAGTAAAGTAAACAAGGGATGATTTACTTAAAAAATAAGGGGGTTTTTATAGGGAACCCGTGAGGTGTTGGGGGAGGTTGTCGGTGATGAGGAGACGATCTGAGCCCTTCAAGTAACATCTTTATCTTCTCTTTCTTCTTGATTTTTATCCTACGACTGATCTATGCCCTCCATCACGTGGATTACCAACGTGTACAAGAGGTGTGCTAGTTTGGAGCTTATGTGGCAGGTAGGGATTGGATCTATGACTGGTGGCAGTCAAACCCACCAATCAGAGTCGAGATGTGACGCATCAATTAGCCACGTGGCACCTTGTACTTGGAATCTATGTGATTCACACACTCTAACCTTCCCTGATTTCTCTGATTAGCAAGCACGTGACATTAATCGATGATTTAATTGGGAAGCCCTAAATTCTAGGGTTCTTCACTGCGATAGATGTTCTTCCCCGATTTTCATTCTATCTCTCCTCTTCTTTTTATTCTTGGTTTATTTTACTTTTGACCGATTAGCTAAAAGAGTAGATAATTGTAAGATATTGTAAATCTTGCTTATGTTTAGAGAGAGAAAGAGATAGAAAGATGGTAAGTACACACACACTTTAGAGAGAGAAAGTAGAAGAAAACACTTTCTTACTATGTGAAAAATATGTGAACCAACACCCTCTCCAACTAAGGAGAGGGTTTATATACCCAAGCCCATGAGATGGGCTTGGGCTTACAATAGGCCGCCGGCCTACACAAGTTGTAGGCTCGGCTTGGCATTGTTTACTAAATATTGAGTTAACTAAACTACGAGCTATTACGTAGACTATTGTTGGAATGACCGATCCATTCTAATACGTAAAAAATATTTCCAACAATCCCCCCCTAAGGGAGGTCACTCCAAACAAGGGCGTTACCCAAGTTACAATAATAAAATAAACCTAGCATACTATGCTTGTCTTGAGCTCGTAGTCTTCGTCTTTCTTTTCTTTTTCTTTCCTGGTGAACATGTTGATGTGATCTTTGATATCAATCTTTAGCATTAGTCTCTTGCCTTGATCTTGTGTATCCATCACTTGTGATATCCGCCTCCTCGTGACTTCATGTCCCACATACGTATACCTTCGTAATTCTTGAAAGCTTCAGAGTTTGATACAACGGAAGACTTGATTTTTAGGCTTTCTAGAATTAAATGAAGTATTAAGTGCATAAAGTATAAGTATGCGCGGACGATTTCTTCTCAGATTCCGCAACGCCACCGTCTTCAAATGCCGCAACATAAGTAGACACGAACGAAATGGCTTTGAACATTTCATTCTAATTCGGTAGCATTTTACCTCCGGTCGGTGAAGATTGTAGGACGATATAAAATATTGTACTTGTGGCAGGTAGATTTAATTAAAAAACTCCTTGACAAGAGTTCGCGCGTAAACCCGTTCTCTTTACTTGACTGTCCAAAGCTGACTGCGAACGTAAATAGTGAATCATTTGGATGGAATTATCCACATGATTGAAGCCGTCAATTCTGATTCCTGGAACAAGTTTGATTCATTAAAGAATCGCACCATTGTTACTTTCCAGTTGTCACGAGCTTGATTCATATAGAATCTTGCAAGTTACCTACCAAGTGCTGTCTGATGTTAAGACTAGAAGAATTTCCACTCATCACTGTGAACACTATAGAGTGTCACTCTAAGTGTTCTGGCAAGATCATTGAGATATTGCGTAGAAGCCTGGAACGTGTTTAAGTTCAGTTAAGAATTAAACCACTGTTGCTTTCTAGTTATCACAAGATTGATTCATAAAGAATCGCACAAGTCACCTACATGAGCTTTCGATTGTTCGCTCAAGAAGGATTTCCATCTTCATTGTAAATACTTGCGTATTACTGGGATGTTCAGGCAAGATCATGAAGATTTTGCATAGGACTCTTAAGATCTTTCTTACTTTTCACAGCGTGTGAAGAAGCAAGGAAATATGGAAGTGTGTCCTAATGAGATATTTGATGATCTCAAATGGCTCTAGACTAGATCGTGCCTTTTGGATTTTAGTGATCGGAGGCTGGAGAGGAGTGCCACCTTTTCAATATCAATATATTCGGAGTGAATAAATCGATAGATAATGCGTTGTCTCCGTGTGAATAAAACAAATACCTTTTGAGAGATATCTGAGTTAGCTGGGATGGGTTGTGCATTGCATCACTGGGTCCATGATGTCTATCTTCAATATCGAGCATCATTAAAATGATCTAAATAGCATATGTGTTGACCCGGTTTCTGCCTAAGTTGTAAAGAGGGCTTCTTTCTTTAGACCCTTTATCTTTACAATTTTTTTTATTCTTCAACCCATTCAATGCTTACTAATACGTCATAACTAGCACCTTGTTGTGATTGTTCCAGTGCTAACTTAAGTACTTGGTCGGCATTTAGCTACATTCACAATCTTTCTCCATCTTCCTAAGGACTACTAGTTCTAGCTATGGAATGTCCTTGGAAAGATTCCTCCGGTTCTAGAAGAATCATTGGACTTAACCTATCCTACCATCCTTATGTCACCACAATCTTCATCGTTATGAAATAGATGGGTTTCGGGTAAGTATATGTCACCATGAAATCCATTTTAATATAGCAAATCCATTTTGCTCCCCCTTAACATATGCCACGATATTCGAAAACATTTCGCACATGTCGGGATAAGCCATCACATTAAGTCAAACCATTTGTGATAATTTCCCATATTAAATCACATTTTCTCCCCCATATTAAAAATATTAACCCAATCGATGTTTTTAATATCAATTGATTTAATGAAGTTTTAACAAAGGTTGTGGGAAGAAAAATGCAAGTCCTTTTAATTTTCATGAGACCAATTTGTGAGAAATGATACCGATTTGTAACATGATTACATATTCACCATATAAGAATGAATTGACAAGGATGGACCTGATGGATGAGAACATCATATGATAAGATTAAATGGTTCTTGTCGGCAAATGTTGGTCGCCTCGTCATGTCTGAAGTCATCTCTTGACACCACATGTACGATTGGTATTGTGGTCTTGACACCAATTTGTGAACTTGGCACGTTCGGTATCAAAGGTTCTGAACGCTTGACAATTGCTCCCCCTTAATTGTTGACCCGTGTTCTATCGAAAGAGCTGTAGTCTCCGTTTGAGTAGTCGCATTGTCAAGTATGTAGATACCAATTGTAGATTGCAATGGTTGTAGAGATTATAGCTTCATAAAAACAAGACTTCTCTTGTTTTAACAAATAAATGCACTTATGCGTACATAGATTTGTGTTAGACCAAGTTATAAAGTAGACTTGATCCCTTACAAGGTTTTAAAGTAAACCTTGCCCGAGAAAATTAATTCCCATTGAGAGCCAAAGCTTTCATAAGAAATACTTGACTTTAATATGAAAAACGGGTTGCAGTATGAAATAACTACCAGCCATTTAGGCATGTTTTATGAAATATTTACAACTTTTGTACGAACTCTATTTATAGCGCCGTGTCAATATTAATCAATATTTCTAAGGCCATACATATTATCGTACCAAAAGACATGCCTTTGAAAAATAAATTAAAAATATTTTTGGATTTTTATGAATCTTTCATTTTTTATGGTTTTTATATGGTTTTATATTTTTGTATTTTTCTTTTGTGGATAAAAATATAAACAATATAAACAGATGATCACCAAGGATATGAAGAATAGTTTACCACCACTATTCTTTCGGTTCATCTGCCAGTTCCTTTAGAGTCTCGGGCGAGAATGTTCTCAAACCTAGCTTGTCGGCCAAAAATTTCATTCGAGCACGATCTAAAGCCTTCGTGAAAATATCCGCTAATTGATACTCAGATCGGACAAAGTAAATCTCTATCACTCCATTTTCCACTTGCTCCTTGATAAAGTGGTAGCGAATGTCAATATGCTTCGACCGGGAGAATTGAACATTGTTGCAGCATAAGGCAATTGCACTTTTATTGTCGCAGTACATCGGATTTTGTTGAAACCTATACCATAGTCGGTTAATTGCGATATCATCCAAAGAATTTGAGCACAGCAACTGGACATAGCTATGTATTCTGCTTCCGTACTTGAAATTGCAGCGCTTTTCTGCCTTTTCGATGCCCAACTGATTAGTAGATCTTCTAGTAATTGCAAAGTTCCACTCGTGCTACGCCTTGTATCTTGACAACCCGCGTGATCCGCATTTGCATATGCCATTAGTGCAATCGAAGAGTCCTTCGAATACTGAAGTCCCCGATTAATGGTTCCTTTAAGATACCGAAAGATCCGTTTAACAGTAGCTAAGTGTAACTCAGTCGGTCGAGTTTGATACCGAGCACACATACATATAGCAAATTGAAGATCAGGTCGACTGGCTGTGATATACAGAAGAGTACCGATCATTCCACGATAAATTGTTGGATCAACGACAACTCCATGTGGATCTGCATCAAGCTTAGTTCCTTCCACCATTGGAGTATCCACGTGGTCGCAAGATTCCATCTTATATTTCTTAAGAGATTCAAGGGCATACTTGGATTGATTGATAAAGATGCCTCTGCGACTCTGAGATATCTGATGACCTAAGAAGAATGATACCTTGCCCATCATTGACATCTTAAACTTGGAAGACATGAGTGTCCCAAACTCATCGGATAAGGTTTAGGTCCAGGTAGAAAATATAATATCATCAACGTATATTTGTACCATAATCATATCTTTACATCGTTTATCTGAACAGCGTTGGATCCACCTTGCCTTTAGCGAAGCCTTGCGTAAAGAGGAATTGTGACAAAAGATCATACCACGCGCGTGGAGCTTGCTTCAACCCATAGAGAGCCTTCTTAAGCTTTTACACGTGGTTAGGATATTTAGGATTCACAAAACCATCCGGCTATTGAACATTGACCTCTTCCTTGATTTCACCATTCAGAAAAACCGTCTTTACATCCATCTGATAGACGATCATATTCATGTGGGTTGCATAAGCGAGGAATAGTCTAATAGCTTCCAAACGGGCAACAGGTACAAAGGATTCCATAAAGTAGATGCCTAATAATTTATTGTATCCATGAGCTACTAGTCGAGCTTTGTTCTTCAATATTCCGCCTAACTCGTCGAGTTTCACCTTGTAAACCCATTTCAAAGTGAGTAACTGCATTGGATCCGGGCATGGGACAAGTTCCCATACTTCAAGACGTATAAATTCATTAAGTTCTTCTTGCATATCCTCTATCCAACAGGATTGAGTAAAAGCTTCTTGCCATGTCTTAGGTTCAACTTCAGTGAGAAAAGCATCAAAATGACAGAACATTGCATTTTCATGTAACTGACTTCGTGTGGATACCGGACGATTAGGGTCACCAGTAATAGAATCTATAGGATGATCCTTTGTCCACTTGCTGTCATGTTCACGAATCCGTGGATTGGAGTAGACCGTAGTAGGAACTTCCTCTGAGGTGGACGACCCAGCTTGATTAGAGTCGGGAATTGGTACACCAAAGAATGGAAGTTCACGCATTTGAGCGAATTCCAAATCTTGATCATCTTCATCCTCTTCATCATCAATAGGCGTGAAATGGGTAGTTGAAACACGTGTTGGTTGAGAATTACTCGTGGAAGGTATATCTTGACCAATTGTAGGTGCAGATGTATCTGATTGTGCTTCGGTTGCTGGAGCGACAACTTCGGTTACTGGAGCTATTACCTCAGGTTCTGGAGCAACACTACATGAAGATATGATAAATCTGGTACTTTTCCATGTAGAAGCTCATAAGGTGTTTTACCATGGCGTTTACGAATTAGTGACCGGTTTTGGGTGTACACTGCTGTAGATACTGCTTCTGCCCATAAAAACAATGGAGCCTTTGCGTAAATTAACATCGTTCGAGCAGCTTCCATAAGTGTGCGATTTCGCCTTTCAACGACACAGTTTTGTTGTGGAGTGCGAGCAACGGATGTTTCATGAGATATGCCAACTTCTTCATAATAATCACGTAAAATTTGATTCACAAATTCGGTTCCATTATCCGTACGAATGCGTCGGACAGTAGTGTTGAGACGTACTTGAATCATCTTGAGAAATCCGATGATGAATTTAGGTGCCTCATTTTTTGTTGTAAGAAATTTCACCCATGTAAACCGAGAGGAATCATCCACAATGACGAGGATGTACCTTTTAACACTAAGACTTTCGACACGCATTGGCCCACAAAGATCCATATGTAACAAATAAAGTTTCTCTTGGTTAGTGTCTTCAGTCTTGGGTTTGTATGATTTCTTTATGCTCCTCATCATTTTACACGCGGAACACAAATGGTCATTATGAAATGTATGTTTAGGAAGACCACGAACAAGTTCGTTTTTCGCCAAATGATTGATAGCGTCAAAGTTAAGATGAGATAACTGTCGATGCCATAACCATGACTTAGTCTTTGATGCTTTGGAGAGAAGACATACGGGAGGAGCGGTCATCATATCTTGTAGAGACAAAGTGTACAAATTATTCCCTCGAGTACCTTTCAATAAATCAACCCCTTCCAAATTACGAATGAAGCAGGTATGCTCTCGAAAAGCAGCTTCTAGGTTTGCATCACAAAATTGTCCCACAAAAAATAAGTTGTGACCGAGACCTTCCACATAATACACTCTTGAAATTATAACATTCCCAGTATGATATTCGCCGTAACCCATTATTTTTGCAGTATGATCATTTCCAAATCGAACCGTACCAAGAAACTTGCTGACGAAATTTCTGAGCTGAGAGCGATCTCCGGTCGTATGTTTAGAGCAACCAGATTCCAAATACCAGAGAAAAATTTGGACCACCTGTTTTCAACAACAACAGTAGACAATGCATTGGAAACTATTGGTTCTGGAGTGTTAGCAGATACAAATATAATATTATCAGAATTGCTAACATTTGTGTTGCCCTTAGATTTCCTGCGTGTTCTATTGTGAGTTTTACTACTAACAGGTTTTATTGTTCCAACTTTCTGAGGTTTTGGAGTATTAGCCGGCACTATAGTCGGAGTAGACCTATTTAAAGGGCACTTTGTTCCTACAGTAGTGTCGGTGTTCCTAGTTAAAGGACACGCTTGTGTTTTGGTAGCCTTGGTACTCCTAGTTAAAGGGCACGCTTTCTTCGCTTTAGTGGGAGTGATCCTAGTTAAAGGACACGTATTTCCTACTATAGTGAAAGTGCTACCAGTGGGGCGCCACATCCAACCAACTTGGGTTAACACTTTCCCAGTCGGTTTCCATTCTAATCCATTTTTTCGGGCATTCATCTCATTTACATGGTCAATAAGGCAAGAATCATGACGACTAGAAAACATACATTCATTGCAATTCCAACATTTCAAATTAGAATTCACAGTAGGCTTAGAACGCTGCACAACCGCAGAGCCTTTAGGTTTAGCTACATGATTTTTTTTATTCTAAACAGAAATAACCTTCCTAGGATGGGCTTCTACTTTCATCTTCACTTGAATACTATATGGGGGCAAGATCCTATCATTCTTTCTTTTAAGCTTAGATCTTTGAGCCTTAGTAGTGGTGCTTACTCCTGTAGAAGGCAACACGGGAATATTAGAAACGGGTTTTTATTTTTTCTTATCTTTAGTAACCAAAGTTTGAGATGGTTTAGTCCTAGGGCCCTTGTTAAATGGTGTGACGGCGATGAGGTTCGTTCTGATGGCACTAGAGGACGGTGCTGAGACAGTGGCTGAGTTATCCACAACATTCTTACCTTTTAGGGTAAGAAGTGTTTCCTTTAACTCAGTCAAAGCCATATTTTTATCACAAATTTGTATCCTCAAATCAGATATTTCCACCAACTTTCGATTCAATTGTTCAATCAATGATTGATTCTATGCAGTGCTATTAGCACATGCGGGCTTTACTGAATCGAAGAGTCGTGTATTTTTCTGTTTTAAGTTATCAACTTTGGACAAAATCTTGGAAACTCGATTATCTAAATCAAGTTTAAAATTCTCAGCGGCCTCAAGTACGTTCACACATTTAATCTCCTTAGATTTCTCTATGTCTATCGTCAAAGATTTAACAACCTTGTCATTTGGCTGACGTTGTTTTGATTGTAAATTCAATCGAAAATTCTTTTGAAAATTTGCATCATTGATATTAATACCTTCAAATGATGTTTCAAAGATTTCTTGAATAAATTGTTGCTTGCATTCAAGCGAAATACAATGTGTTTGAATCTCATCAAAACTTTTTGAAAACAAAGTATAAGAATCTTGAAGCTTTAAAAATTCAGCGTCAGATTTGTGAAAAGTACTATCTACCACATTATCCACAGATTAAACATTATGAATAATAGAATCATTATCAACACTTCTATTCACACAGACGGAAACTATATCATGAGACATCACTTGCTTCAAAAGCTGATCATTTTGGCGTGAAACTCGTTCTATTTCTAATAAACTATTTTCCTAAGCATCATCCATTTCATTGAAAACACGTCTAACTTCTTCTATTTCCAAAAGCAAATCTTGATCAATAGTACTAAGACAAGCTTTAACATTGTTTACAAATGGAACAATCTCGTCTCGGAACGTAGCTCTAGTGTGCTCAAAATTCCATTCACCTTCCGTTATGGTTGTGGCCGTCGTACGTTCCGTAATGACCTTGTCAAAATCGGCCAAGTGTTGGTGCACAACACTTAAGCTATTTGACACCTTACTTACCGGTGGAATTAACTTAGTTAAATCTTTTTTTACAAGTGTAGGAGACGTACTAGGAAGGTTTTCCGTTGACAAACTTTGAGGCACAAAAACTGTTAATTGAGCTAATTCTTTTTGTAAGCGAATGCGGGTCTTTTTAGAAAATTGATCTTTATTATGCTTATCATAATCAAGCTTATGGAATTTTGAAATCATTTTAGATTGAGTTTCTTCCGCAAGTGACTGTGTCTCCTTAGTACTACGAACAAAAGGTGCTTCTTTCGATTTACCAATTAGGGTCACATCATAAAGACAAGGAATATATTCATGAACTTGTTTTGCATAACCGGGATTAGGTGGTAAATCTTGAAGACGCTTAAGTTCGAGTTCTTTAAACGATTTAGTTAGAAGATGAACCTTTTCTATGGAAGTGTATTGTTTTAAAAGCTGTTGTTCTTTGAATTTAAGAAGTTTGGTAGCATTAATTTCCGATTCAAACTTTTTAGACTCGAGAGTTTCGAAATCCATTTTAAGTTTCTGAAAATCATTGACAACCGACTCTTTTGCTTTTAAATCATTGGAATTATTAGCTTTTAATGATTCTATTTCTTTTAAGTGTTCAATTTTTTCAAAACGAAATTGGTCAAATTCAGAACACGTTATTTTCTCTGCTTGAGGAACCATTTCAAAAGTTTTGACATTTTCTTTATGCAACGCAAGCTCAGCTGTTAGGGTGCAATTCGTATCTACGGATTGTCTGAGAGCCATATGCATTTGATCAATAATATGTTTAGGCACCATGACCAAATCATGTTGAGCATAAGATTCCATACCCGTCGTAGCATTTGGTTGAGGTTCACTCAAATGTGTAGGATTGGGTACCACATCATTTGAGTTACTAGTTGCTGAATGCTGTTCGAGGTTGTCATTTTCATGCCCAACTTGATGTGGGTTATAATCATTACCAAAATTGGTTGTGGTGGGTACCTCACTGACGAAATCAGAACCGTAGTAAGAAGTACTAGCAACGAGAGCAGCTGAGGCTGAGTGAATGTCATCACAATCCGAATCATATGCATCAAGATTTTCCGCTTGATATGCTGCGATAGAAGTAGAAACGACTGCAATGCCTTCATTATCTGCTGCCCTGGGTCTGCAAGAAATGCTAACTCTTCTGAATCCAAAATCTTTCCCTTAGACTGAGCTTCAACCAAATACATCTTCTCACGAAACCATGTTGCATCCCTTCTTCTTTTTGGCTGAGTGCATTCCCTAGCCATATGACCTTGTCCTTGGCAATTGTAGCAAGTCACAACCTTTTGAGGACCAATAGAGCTTCCATTTCCATTAGCTTGAGACTTCACAGCTTGAGCATTCACAGTCCTTGTAGGAGGTCCATATGAAGTTTGCCTTCCCTGAATAGGTTGCACCGTCAATTGACCATCTTGAACAGTGGCTTGTTGTCCAGGATTTGAAAAGGTGCGGAGCTGATTGTTTATTGGTGGAAATCCTCTAGTTGCAACAAGTTTTGACAAGTAGGTAGTGAGATGGTTTAGAACATCAGCTGGCGTATCATTTGGAGTAAAGACCGATGCTTGGATTGGTGGAAGTGCATTGGATTAGAAGGTTTGTGCTGGTTGTGCTTCAATTGGAAAATATCCTTGTTGAGGAGTATAACCCCTTGGAGAAGTGTTGGCTTGTGATGGTGATGTCTGATGTGGTGGTTGCTATAGAAAAGATTGTTGATGAACACTTTGTTGAAATGGTTGTTGTGGCATCATTAGTGGTTGATAAGATGGTTGTTGTGGTTGCTGATAGGTGTGTGGTGGTGGCTGCTGCAAACAACTCAACCAAATGAGCAAATAACTCAACCAAGAGCTCAAAAATCTTCTCAAGCTTGGTGTCAACAAGCTTGAAGGAGCTTAACGCCTTTGGCTAAGGGTTAGTACAGTATAATAACCAAAACAGAACCAAGGATTTCATGGTTTTTGAACCTTTGAAAACCTTCAAACAAATACGTGCCTTAACCACAATATTAAGGAAGGTCTAAGAGATCAGATGGAACTCAGATTTTAGCTATTCCAACACCAACTTTTAATAAACACAAAAGATATTTCACAAATTTTCAGAAAATCAAATTTTATTTAACTTAAAAAGGAATTACAAAGATTGATAGCCAAAATATGGAACAAAGGGACTCTCACAGGTTGAGGTCTCCTTTTATAGGCAAATGCTAGCCTAACACTATTCATAAACCCTAGAACTAAATTCCCAAAAGTGCCCTTGAAGTCTTCTAGATCATTTGATGGAATGAGCTGTCCAAATGCATCATGGACGTTCATTTTAGCTTTGGGGTTAAGCTAAGAGTCTTGGCTGTTGATCTTGACACGTGGCAATCCTTGGGGAATAAGTTGTGATGTGATAGGTGGACGAGGTTGAGTGTGGGACCCTTTGGTGAGTGGAGGTGAAGGTTTTATGTGTGGGATAGGTTTCTGCATGTGTGAATCACACATGTGCCAGGGTACTTGAAGTTTACCCTTTGTTTAAGTGGTGAGAGTTACTGGGTTCATAAAGGTGAACAGTGGTAACTTTTGATCCGAATTTGGGGGAAAGGTGTTTGTTTGGCGCATTTTCTTTTCAAATGTTTGGAAGTTGGCAGTAATGACCCTTGGTCTTTGGCAAAAGATGTATATGAAGTATTTCAGCATTAAAAACGAATTCCCTTTGTTGTTGAAGTTATGATTTTCACACTTTTGGTACAAAACTTTTCCAAAAAGATATCAAGGGTTATTTTTTGCCATATTTTCATAGTTGAAGGACTGAATTTGGACTTTCTTGATCTTCAAAGGTCTTCAATATATGTTTGCCTTTATGAGGGACCATAATTGACAATGTTGAATAGTTGAGGGACTAATCTTGCCATTTCTTTAAAGTTGAAGGACCTTTTTGCAATTTTGACAAATTAAGGGACCAAACTTGTAATTATGAATTCACAAGGGTTTTAAGTGTCATTTCTTCATGGTTTGAGGATCAATCTTGCATATCTTCAAGTCTTCAAGGTTTAATCTTGGATAATTCATGAATTAGGGCCCGGTTCTTTGTACGGCTTCGTTTCTCGTGTCCGTTTTTCCTTGTTTCTTGTGATCTTTTGTCTTTTTCACGATATCCATACCTAAAATACACAAGTAAACAAACACAAGCATATATATGGTACTTTATGACATTATTATGCATTTAAAGCCCGAAAAGAACGATGAGATCATGTATAAATGCCATCTCATCAGTGGCTGCTGCAAGTATGATGGTTGTTGATAAGTATAATCCATGTTTTGTTGAGAAGCATACATGGCAAGTGGATCATGAACTTGAGGTGTAGACAACCGAGCCTCGATCACATGTCATTCGTGTTGTTGAAGAAAAGCTTGAAGTTGATCCACATTGGTGTTATGCAAGTCCTTAGCCAATTTAACATCCGTCACGTACTTACGCCATTCTGAAGGAAGGGTGTTCAAATACTTGGTGTTTAATTGAAACGTAGGAATTGCCATGCCATAGATATTGAGCTCATTTAACAATAGGGTAAATCTCAAATAGTAGTCATTGAGAGTCTCCCTGGGGACATAGGCAAACCTATCAAAAGTATCATAAAGCTTACACTCTCGTTCTTGTTTAGTTAACGAGGTGCCTTGCATTAGAACACGAATTCTATCCCATAACTCTTTGGCAACTTTATGTTTGTTGACGAGTTTGTAGACATCTGGAGGAAGGGCTTGGAGAATGATGTTTGTAGTATACTTATCACATTTATCTTGAATCTTCATATCTCCAATCAATTCACCCGTTGTGCGAGGACGAGTAACTTTACCTTCTGTCACTGTACCATAATCTAATGTTCCATTGAGCACCGATGACGAAATGAGATGTTCATTCTCTTTGTTTAACATGTAAAGTTCCATTCGGGAAGTCCAGTCCTCGTACATAGATTTCTTTAACATTGGTGGACGATTATCCGTACCCGAGAGGATGGACTTATCCGTAAGAGATGTGTACTCCATTTCGTTATGATAAGATTTACAAACGTTGATCGAACAATGAAAGAAAGTAAATGTGTTTGTTGTTGTGATTTGAAGTCGAGAAACAATGTTGAAATACCCTAAAATAAGTTCTCGATGACCAAAAAATTCCAAGACGAACAAAAACACATGAGTTCAAAAATTTTTAAGGAATAATTTTTGGATCGTCGGAATATTGATCGGAATAAATGATCGGAATAACTGTCGAAATACCAATCGGAAAACTGTCGGAATGACCTGTCGGAATCACTATCGAAACACCCGTCGGAATGACATGTCGGAATACCTCTATCGGAATACCATCGGAATAACCTGTCGGAATAATCAATCGGAAAACCTGTCGGAATATCACTATCGGAATACCGTCAGAATGACCTGTGTCGGAATACCACTATCGGAAAATGCGTCGGAATAATGGTCGGAATGATAAACCCTTTTCCAATGGGAGCTGTCGGAATAACTAAACCCTTTTCCGATGGTTTCTATCGGAATATTACCCACTTTTCTCGGACAAAACTCAACCAATTCGAGATTTTAAGCCAAAAAATGATCAAAGCACCCAAAATTTTTGTGTTTTTAGCCAAAGTAAATGTACCAAATCTCTACCACAAATATGTAGAAGATTTGTATCAAGAAAAAAACCATAAAAAACACAAAAAAAAATTGGTTCGTGTGAAATGGATCAAAATAGGCGTATGAATCAAGAACACAAACACATAAACTAAACAATCATCCCATGGCTCTTGATACCATTTGTAAGATATTGTAAATCTTGCTTATGTTTAAAGAGAGAAAGAGATAGAAAGATGGTAAGAAAACACACACTTTAGAGAGAGAAAGTAGAAGAAAACACTTTCTTACTATGTGAAAAATATGTAAACCAACACCCTCTCCAACTAAGGAGAGGGTTTATATACCCAAGCCCATGAGATGGGTTTGGGCTTACAATGGGCCGCCGGCCTACACAAGTTGTAGGCTTGGCTTGGCCTTGTTTGCTAAATATTGAGTTAACTAAACTACGAGTTATTACTTAGACTATTGTTGGAGTGACAGATCCTTTCTAATACGTAAAAAGTATTTCCAACAATAACTCTTTTCCTTCCACCGTCTCATCTTTATCTTGGGCTTGGACCAAAACTTGGACCCCAAATCAATAAGATACTTCCTTGCCGTCTCATGTAAATATGGGCTTTATAACCAAAGTTGAATATACTTCCATCCGTCCACTTTGTTTTCCCTTTGTGATTTTGAATTTGGGCTTCTTCAAAGTAAAGTATCATTACAATTTATTAATGGGCTTTCAGGGCCATTAAGCATATGTGGGTACCACTTAGCCCAATAAACTTATTTCCCGTGATCAAAACAAACTTGACATTTGGCTCTTGATAAAATCTTCAAACTCGTGTTGATTTTTGCCAGTTTTTGTGAACTTGGTACCTACACACATGAAACAAGAAAACATGCATATACAATTCAAAATTCATATGTTTTATGCATATTAAGTCCGTTTTATTATATAAATGATATGAGTAATTACACTCATATCACTTACTTTAAATAATTTGGAATTTCTTATCAAACATCGGTTGTAAGAACTCCAGAGTAGAATGGAGTTGTGGAATGGAGGAATCCTATGCTAGTTGAAGCTGCTCGAACGATGCTTCTATCCTCCAGTGCACCGTTATTCCTTTGGGCAGATGCCATTGCAACTACATATTATACTCAAAATCGCTCCATTATTCACACCCGATCCAATAAAACACCCTATGCGATCATTAATGGACGAAAACCGGATATATCGTTTCTACATGTATTTGAGGCATTGTGTTATCCAAAGAATGATCGGGAAGATATTGGTAAACTCGAACCTAAAGGTGATATTGGATTCTTCATTGGTTATTCTTCAAATACTTGTGCTTACAGAGTTTATAATCGAAGGACAAGAAAGGTAATGGAGACTATGAATGTTACCTTTGACGAAATATCGGGAATGGCATCTCAACATAGAAGTTCACATCCCGAGCTTCAAGGTCAGACTTCTGGACACGTCAGTTCAGGACTCGCGCTTCAATATGTACCATCAATATCATCGTTACAAGCCTTAGAACGTGATTCGAATATTTTATTTGGGCCAATTTATGATGAATATATGGAGGGTCCTTCCTCGTCAGATGTCACTCGAAATGCCCCGGCTGCACCTGCTATTGTGGCTCAAGAACCTCCAATTGCATCTACACCAACGACATCTTCTTCTACACCATCTACATCAACCTCAACCATATTGACTCCAAATATTCCAACCACTTCTCAGCATGCTGACGCGTCTCAACAACATTCTCAGCAAACTCTTACTCATGTTCATCTTTAGAATGAAATAGTTACTGAGAATGCAAACAATGCGATGCTCAACGAACATGAGTTTATTAACCCATTTGTGGCTTCCACAAGTACCACTTAGCCTTCAACACCATATGTGGATCCGTAGAGCTCGCATCAAGTTTCTCATACACTTACACATGAACAAAATGGACTAAGGATCATCCTTTAGTTCAAGTGATTGGCAATCCTTCACAACCAGTCTTACCCATAAATCAGCTACGTACCGGTGGTGATATGTGTATCTATGCATTATCGATCAGCACAATGCGACCAGCAAGTGTTAAAGAATCAATGGCCGACCCGACATGGATTGAGTCTATGCAAGAATAAATCAATCAGTTCTTCCAACTTCATGTATGGGTGTTAGTTCCACGTCCGGATAAGATCGCTCCCCTTACTTTAACATGGTTATTCAATAACAAGCTGGATGAAGAGCAAACGTTCATAAGAAACAAGACTCGGTTGGTTGTGAGATGTTATAAACAGCAAGAGGGAATTGATTTCACAAAATCCTTCACCCCGGTTGCTCGAATGTAAGCTATTAGGATTTTCTTGGCATACGCCGCACACAAATCGTTCACTATGTATCAAATGGACGTGAAGACGACTTTCTTGAATGGGCCGTTAAAAGAAGATGTGTACGTATGTCAACCTGAAGGTTTCATCAACACCGACCATCCATGCCATGTCTACAAGTTGAAAAACGCAATCTATGGTTTGAAACAATCACTGTGGGCATGGTACGACGAACTATCATCATTTCTTCTCCAAAATCACTTCAGCAAAGGAACCATTGATCCAACGTTGTTTATCAAGCACTATGGCAACGACATCTTGGTGGCTCAGGTCTATGTAGATGATATAATATTTGGTTCCACTAACCTAAAATATTCCATATTATTTGCCGACCTTATGGAAATCCGCTTCGAAATGTCGATGATGGGGGAAATGAATTTTTTCCTTGGTCTCGAAGTTAACCAATCCCCCCGTGGTACTTTCATAAATCAATCAAATATGTGCTTGAAATACTAAATAAATTTGGGATGGAAAACTGTGATCCTATTGGTACACCAATGGACACTAAACATAAGCTTGATTTGGATAAGAAAGGGACATTTGTAGATGTTACAAAATGCCAAAGTATGATCGGGTCCCTTATGTACGTAACCTCAAACAGACCGGACATTATGCATGCTACCTATTTATGTGCGCGGTACCAGGCTAAGCCAACCGAGAAACACCTCAAAGAGAATAAAAAGATCTTTTGTTATCTCCGGGGAACCGTTTACATGGGTCTCTGGTATACGATGGATTCTGGTTTTAATCTAACTGGTTTTTCATATGCCTAACATGCAGGGTGTCATAATAATTACAAGAGCACCTCCGAGGGAGCACAATTATTAGGCGAGAAGCTAGTGAGATGGTCCTCAAGAAAATAAGATTGTACGACATTGTCCACCGCGGAAGCATAATATATGTCTCTGTTAGAAATACGTTTTAACGTATATTAGAAGTATCGGTCGCTCCACAATATGATTTATGTTGTAATAGCTCGTAGTTAGTAATTAGTTATTATTTGCTTATTAACTTAAGTAAGAACCGGTCCATGGGCTTGTCATGGACCGGCCCAAGCCCAATATTTAGCTTGGACTATAAATACCCCTTTCCACTAAGGAAAGGGGTTGGTTGTTATCATT
Organism: Glebionis coronaria; assembly: GCA_025667525.1. Classification (NCBI taxonomy): domain Eukaryota; kingdom Viridiplantae; phylum Streptophyta; class Magnoliopsida; order Asterales; family Asteraceae; genus Glebionis; species Glebionis coronaria. The sequence continues at coordinate 165,828 of JANFOE010001407.1, forward strand.
TCTTTGTTTCCACTTAATAAAATTCACATAGTTTCTCTCACTTTCTCTCTCTAACTTTCTCTCTCTAGAAATTAACAAACCCCTTCATAGATTCATTGATTATCAATATTCTACATTTGGTATCAAGAGCTATGGGGTGATTTAAGGTGGTGATTTGTGTAGTTTTTTAGTTTTTGATTGTATTCGTGTTTTTTTAAGAAAAATCATCTTGATTCTTGGTGTTTTTGGTGTTTTTGTGATTGGGATTAGTGGATAAGTATTAGTTGTTACTTATTTTAGTCGAAAGCACAAAACTTTTTGGGTTATTTGGTCAAAATCTGGGCTTAATCTTCATTGTTACTGTTCGACTGTTCATCGGGAAAGGTTTCTGTTCATTCAGCAAAACTTCCGGATCAAGGAGTTCCGGATCAAGAAGTTCCGGATCAAGAAGTTCCGGATCAAGAAGTTCCGGATCAAGAAGTTCCGAGTCAAGAAGTTCCGAATCAAGAAACTTCCGAACCAAGAAGTTCCGGATCAAGAAACTTCCGAACCAAGAAGTTCCGGATCAAGAAACTTCCGAGTCAAGAAGTTCCGGATCAAGAAACTTCCGAACCAAGAAGTTCCGGATCAAGAAACTTCCGAGTCAAGAAGTTCCGGATCAAGCCAAACTTCCGAACCAAGAACTTCCGAGTCAAGAAGTTCCGGATCAAGCCAAACTTCCGAACCAAGAACTTCCGAGTCAAGAGGTTCCGAATCAATCCAAAAGTTCCGAATCAAGGTAATCTTCCGAATCAACACAAAGTTCCGAATCAAGGAAATCTTCCGAATCAAACTTCCGAATCAACAAAAAGTTCCGAATCAAGGGTTATTTTGCTTGTTTTTTCGACGATTTTTTAGAGGATTTAATCTTGGTTTCTTACAACAAAAACACAACACAATTCACAAGCTTTACTTCACTGCTCGATCAACCGATAATCTCTGTTTCTTTGAAGAAAAACAAAATGAATCCAAATTCAGTAATGCCTCAGATGACATCTCTTACGGATATATCAATCATAACGGGAACTGATAGCCGTCCACCGATGCTTATTAAAGAGGTGTTTGAGGCATGGCAAGGTCGAATGATGCAATATCTAAAGGGGAAACCTACATACGGAAGGCTGATGGTCAAATCGATTTTGAATGGTCCACTCGACTATGGTACCATTACGGTTGAAAACGTGACTAGACCACGAGAATTTGAAGAACTCACTCCAGCTCAACAACTTGTTGCAGATGCAGATGAAAAGGCACTTCAAACAATTCTCCAAGCTCTTCCCCATGATATTTATAGGATGGTAAGCAAGTATACTGTGGCAAAAGATTTATGGGAACGTCTTAAGGTGTTGCTACAAGGCACGTCTCTCACCAAACAAGAAAGGGAGTGTCAGCTGTATGATTTGTTTGATAGATTCACCTACAACCCAGGGGAAACACTTCACAACTATTACTTCAGATTCACCACACTCATGAATGATCTGAATGTATACAATCTTGAGATTGCTCCATTCCAGGTTAACACCAAATTCTTGAATACTCTACCTCAAGCTGAATGGGGTGAGTATATTACCGATGTCAAGTTAACCAGGGATCTGCACAAGTGCAATTTGGATCAAATATATGCCTTCCTTCAGCAGCATGAGAAGCATGTGATTATGCATCGTTCTCCTCGTGGTATGTATCCAGATTCCTTAGCTTTGATGGCGAATCAACCAAGTTTGTCACACAACAACACACCCTATATGTTGGGACATCAAGCCTATCATGCATCACCTTACATGACACCAACTTTTCCCCAATACTCGATTTTACCACAACCTCCCACCTCACATCAGCAACAGTATCGGTTCAATGCACCTTCACCACAGTATGGTTCACAACTTCATCCAGCAAATGTTGCACCTTATGCTCAGCCTTCATATTCGTCTTATCAAGAGAATGCAGCATATCAAACAAGCTACCCTGATCAAATGAGTATTCCTTCTACTGATTATGCAGCTCATCCAGATCAAGCACTGTATTGTGACGATGAAGAAGTCCCTGTTCCTGTTTTCCAACAAGGAGCTGACCCAGTTGAAGTGCTAACTACTATGTCTGCATATCTCACAAGAACTTTAAGCAAACGAGGATTCAGAGGATCAGCTCCTACCAACAATCAGTTGAGGAATTCATCCAATTCTCGCCAACAAGCTACAATTGAGAATGGCAGGGTAATGGTTCAGCCAATTCAACCATATCAGGGGAGACCTTCCACATCAACCAATACTCGCACGATCAATCCTGCTCCTGCTCCAATGGTCAACAATCCTCCACGGGCTAATACAGGCAAGTTGAGAATGATTACCTGCTACAACTGCAAAGAAGAGGGTCATATGTCCAGGGATTGTAAGAAACCCAAGAGGAAAAGGGATGGACAGTGGTTTGCAGAAAAGATCTATCTGGTAAATGCTCAGGCGCAAGGAAGGGAACTTGATGAAGAGGAGCTTGCATTTCTTGCTGACCCAGGGATTGCTGAACAAGACGTTGTCACTACGCAAAATGCAGCTTACCAAGCCGATGATCTTGATGCGTATGATTCCGACTGTGATGACTTTCAAACTGCAAAGGCTGCTTTCATGGCAACTTTCTCCAGCTTAGGGCCAGATAAGAAATCTGAGGTACTTATTAATAACACCGATAATGCCACTGATGCTAGTATTCAACCACATCAAGTTGGGCAAGAGAGTGCTGATTCGAATGAATCTTTGGTGGTGAGTCTTTCAAACGAGGAGACAAACAATGATAACAATATCAATGTGAGTCCCCAGACTTTGAGTGAATCACAACCGGGATCCATCTCGCATACGCCTACTCCTGCTCAACAAGATTTGGTCATGGTTCCTGCTACATTACTTAGCCAAATGAATGCTGCACTCTTAGAAACCTTAGCTAAGAATAAGAATTTGTCTGATGAGCTTGCCTTAAGCAATGAGAAAGTACAAACTTTGGAATTAGTGCCTTCGTCTAGTGTTCTAACTAATCTCGAATATGATCACTTTAGAAACAAACAAATGGGTCACTTGCAAGAAATAGAAAACTTAAGAGCAAATTTGTCTAATGAACTTCGAGAAAAGGAGTTAGTGGTCACTAATTTTCAAAAACTTCAAACGGATTTTGAATCACTAGAATCTAAGAAGACTGAAATGGAGATTAATGCCACTAATAAGATTAGAAGTCTAGATTACTTGCTGTTAAGACAATACGCTGCTTCACAACTAGTTCACTTATTTGATGCCTCATTTAGAGAATTTAACTTATCACGTCTAAAAGGCCTCCCCCCTAATCCACGGTATGCAAAACAAGCTTTAAGACATAGTCCTAGACTTTATAATGCAACTCAATTAGGATTGGCTTTAGACCCGATTGTTTTTCCCAATGATCAAACAAGTAAGGATCTAGTTGATGAGGATCGGTCATACAATTCAGCAAAATATCCCGATTGTGATTATTTTAAAATGAATAAGGAGCTTGCTAAAACTGATTTTAGAGTTCGATTCCATATGGATAAAGATCTCATTACAGCACCGACCTACATGTTAGAGGAAGAACGCCCTAGTACATTTCCTACACTTGTCAACATGGAAGATCCTAAGGAAATTCCAAAGAATCTTCCACCGGTTAGCACTGTATGGTTAAACTTGAAAGAGATTAACCGATACTTTACTACCTTTGACAAGGTCATTTTGGAATGTACGACTTCAAATGGCTTAAACGTCGGAGAATGGGCTTTCGAACACATGAACGAGGTGTTTAAAACTAAGATCAATCCGTTTGTCGAAAGTCTAAAAGGAAGTTTTGCATCTCTTAAGGAAAATCTTCAGTTTGAAATTGGGGAAGTTCAAAAAGTGTTTTATGAAATGGACACCGCTTACGAACTGCAACTAATTGAAAAGGAAAAGATTTTAACCGAATATGACCGATTCTTGTCTGAAGTAATATCGTGTGATGTGCTCACTACTGTAAATGTTAATTATTCGCATGAGCTTACATCTGCTGTGATTAATTGTGATGCTGTGAATATTTGTGAGGATATTTGTGATGATGTTTGTAATCTTTCTGTAAATGTTGCTGAAAATGTAAATGAGGTAGAAAATCATTCTTGTCACGAATCTAACGCTGAGTTTTTAAAGCTACAAGATTCTTACAATTTACTTTCACAACGCTTTAATCAACTAGAACAACATTGTATATCTTTAGAATTAAAACAACAAAATCAAAATGAAAATCTTTTGATATCAAATGTTTGTGAAAACGGTGTTGAGAATAGTGACAAGATGATTGCAATTGTTGAGACATTAGAGGAAGAAATAATGAGATTGAAGAGAGAGATATCATCAAAGGAAACATTAAGAATGGAACTAGAGGCTGCAGAGTCTAAAAACCAAGTCTTAGAAATTAGACTATCAACTGTTCTAGGGGAGATAGATCGGACAAGGCAGGGACTATCCGCTCTTTATGGTTCACTAGAAGAACGCTTCGCTTTTAATGCGGCACAGCAACAATATTATGTTGAACAACTGAACCAAAAGTGCGAAGAAATCTCTGACTTGAACATCCTGCTCATAGACAAAAATATGGTTTTGGCTGAGTTAAAGGAGACACTTCTTCTCACCCGACAAGAAGTTGTTGATAACTTAGCTACCGACTCTGCACCGTCCACTAGTGCTCCAACAACCAAATCAGTAGTGCTTTATAAGAATCCGCTTCATAAGAGAAACCAGCTTACCTATGATGATTATATGAGGAATGCCATTAAGCATGTCGATCTTCTTAGGGATATTTTAGACGATCTTTATGCCTTAGATCCCTCAAGTAGCGACTATTATTCGGCTCATGAATATGTTAAGCGAGTTCAATATTGCTTGGCTTATTTGCAATACATAGGTACACCAGGTTCAGCACTACTTAATAATAGGCCCATTGCTGTCACTCCATTTAATAAGACTCCAGGAGCGAAACCGTCATTGGCACAATCAAGTAAGACACCTTTAAAATCTGCTGCTAATGTTCCCAATTTGCCTTCTACAGGATTAAAAGCGACTACTAAGGCTAAAGGATCGCCACTCAAGAAAGATAAGATCAAGCCCGCCACTAGTAGTGCCACAAAGAAGAAAGTAGAAGTCCACAATAGGAATGCTAGTTCAGTTTTAAATAAAACGAATCATGTTAAGACTAAAAGCTCTGCGCCTGTGCAGCAGCCTAAACCATTCGTGAATTCTGATTTAAATTGTTGGAATTGTAATGAATGTATGTTTTCCCAGCGTCATGATTTGTGTCTGATTGATCACGTTAATGAAATGAATGCTATTAAGAATGGTCTTGAATGGAAGCCAACGGGTAGAACTCGTGCCCAAGTTGGCTGGCAATGGCGTCCCACTGGTAGGACCTTTACTCTCGATGGTAAAATGTGCCCTTTAACTAGGAATGCATCCATTGAGGTTAGGTCTGAGCGTCCTTTAGTTAGGAACACTCGCACTCAAGTAAGGAAACAGCGCCCTTTAATTAGGTCAGCCCCCACTATAGTGCCTATCAGTGTAGAAATACCTCAGGATTTGAGCCAATTAGAATCTACACCACCAATTAAGAAGAAAAAGGCTAGGAAATCTAAGAAACCTAGAGTTAGCAAATCTAAGATTATTAAATCTGTACCTGCTAATAACAAGGAACACTCAGATTCCGATACCTCTACATTGTCTTTGTGTGGTGATATTTTCAGGTGGTCCAAATCATCCTGTGGTATTTGGACTCCGGTTGTTCAAAACATATGACCGGAAATCGCTCGATGCTCCGAAATTTCGTCAGCAAGTTTCTTGGTACGGTTAAATTTGGGAATGATCATATAGCAAAGATTATGGGGTATGGTGAATATCAGATTGGAAACGTGACGATTTCTAGGGTATACTATGTTGAAGGTCTTGGTCATAACTTATTCTCAGTAGGACAGTTTTGTGATTCCAACCTTGAGGTTGCTTTTCGACAACACACTTGTTTCATCCGCAACTTGGAAGGAAAAGATTTGTTGAAGGGATCTCGTGGTGTAAATCTTTACACTTTGTCCTTACAAGACATGATGGCCGCTTCTCCAGTATGTCTTCTCTCTAAAGCTTCTAAGACCAAGTCATGGTTATGGCATCGCAGATTATCTCATCTTAATTTTGATGCTATTAATCATCTGGCTAAAAACGAGTTAGTTCGTGGTCTTCCCAAGCTTAAATTTCACAAGGATCATTTATGTTCCGCGTGTTCAAGGGGGAAAAGCACCAAGAAATCTTACAAACCCAAAGCTGAAGACACTAATCAAGAAAAACTTCATCTTTTGCATATGGATCTTTGTGGACCGATGAGAACTGAAAGTGTGAGCGGTAAGAAATTCATTCTCGTCATTGTGGATGATTTCTCAAGGTTTACATGGGTTAGATTTCTACGTACAAAGGATGAAGCTCCGAAGGCTATCATCACTTTTCTGAAGTTCATTCAGGTACGTTTGAATACCACTGTCCGCCGTATTCGTACAGACAATGGTACAGAGTTCGTCAACCAGACTCTTCGTGATTATTATGAAGGAGTTGGTATATCACATGAAACATCCGCTGCACGCACTCCACAACAAAACGGTGTCGTTGAAAGACGGAATCGTACACTTATGGAAGCTGCTAGGACCATGCTTATTTATGCGAACGCTCCATTGTTCTTGTGGGCAGAGGCTATTTCTACTGCATGTTTCACCCAAAACCGTTCTATCATTCGGAAACGCCATGGAAAAACCCCTTATGAGCTTCTACATGACCGCAAACCCGATGTTTCATTCTTCCATGTGTTTGGCGCTCTGTGTTATCCAAACATCAATAGTGAGAACTTGGGTAAGCTTCAACCAAAAGCTGACATAGGTATTTTCATTGGTTACTCACCGTCCAAAAGAGCATACCGAATCTATAACCGTCGTCTTGGCAAGATTGTAGAAACTATGGACGCAGATTTCGACGAGCTGACAGCGATGGCTTCTGAGCAACACAGCTCTGAACCCGCGCTTCATGAGATAGGACCCGGTGCTATAAGTTCCGGATTAGTTCCCAACAATCCTACTTCTACATCATTTTTACCACCATCAAGGCCCGAGTGGGATAAACTGTTTCAACCATTGTTTGATGAATTCTTCGATCCCCCGACTGATGAAGTTCCAGTACCTGTAGTAATTGCTCCAATACCTGAAGTGGTTGCTCAAGTTAACGAACCTTTATCGAATGCATCTACAATTCACATTGAACCTGATGCACCTTCACCAAGTGATTCTCAAACTACACCTGAATCATCACCCCTACTTGTGCCTAATGATGTGGAAGAGGATTCTACTGATCACGACTTGGAATATGCTCACTTGCAAGAGCTTCCTTTCTTTGGTGTAGCGATCCCTGAAAACCCTTCAGCCGCGTCTACCTCAGAAGAAGCTCCATCTATTGTTCACTCCAGACCACCTAGGATTGAAAACCATAGCACTAAATGGACAAAAGATCACCCAATTAGGAATGTTATTGGAGATCTAGATCGACCAGTCTCTACACGCCATCAATTACAAGAGAGTGCACTTTATTGTTACTTTGATGCATTTCTCTCTGAAGTTGAACCCAAAAATTGGCAGCAGGCTATGACCCAATCATCTTGGATTGAAGCTATGCAGGAGGAACTCAATGAATTCAAACGACTAGAAGTATGGGAATTGGTTCCTCGCCCTGACAAGGTTAACATCCTTACTTTGTTATGGGTTTGTAAGGTTAAACTTGATGAGATGGGTTCGGTATTGAAGAATAAAGCAAGATTTGTCGCTAGAGGATATAAACAAGCCTTGGGTATAGACTTTGAGGAATCTTTTGCTCCTGTGGCTAGATTGGAGGCGATTAGACTATTCCTTGCGTTTGCTGCTCATATGAACATGATCGTCTATCAAATGGATGTGAAGACGGCATTTTTGAACGGTGAACTAAGGGAAGAGGTTTATGTTAGTCAACCGGATGGGTTCGTGAGTACGGAGTCTCCTAACCATGTGTACAAGCTTAAGAAGGCTCTCTATGGGTTGAAACAAGCTCCACGCGCGTGGTATGATCTCCTGTCAACATATCTCATGTCGGAAGGCTTCTCCAAAGGCAAAGTGGACCCCACTCTATTCACTCTCAAGGACGGCAACGACATGCTTCTGGTACAAATTTATGTTGATGATATAATTTTTGCTGCCACTAACATAGAATTGTCTAAACAATTTGAGAAGATAATGTCCACACGCTTTCAGATGTCGATGATGGGAAAAATTTCATTTTTCTTAGGGTTACAGATTTCTCAGAATCCCAGAGGCATCTTTATAAATCAATCCAAATATGCTCTAGAATCTCTTAAGAAATATAACTTTGAGAATTGTGACCCCGTAGACACTCCAATGGTGGAGAAATCCAAGTTAGATGAAGATAGGGATGGGATTATTGTCGATCCGAAACTTTACCGTGGAATGATTGGCACCCTTCTCTATCTGACTGCTAGCAGGCCTGATTTGCAATTTGCTGTATGCATGTGTGCCCGGTATCAGGCTCGGCCTACCGAAAAGCACCTACATGTAGTTAAAAGGATCTTTCGGTATCTAAAAGGAACACTTCATCGTGGTCTATGGTATCCGAAAGATTCCTCGATTGCTTTAATATCATACGCAGATGCCGATCATGCTGGATGTCAAGATACGAGGCGTAGCACTTCTGGATCTGTGCAACTCCTTGGAGATAGATTGATCAGTTGGTCTTCAAAAAGGCAGAAAAGCGCTGCAATATCAAGCACGGAGGCTGAATACATCGCCATGTCCGGTTGTTGTGCTCAAGTCCTTTGGATGAGATCACAATTAACTAACTACGGTCTTGGATTTAACAAAATCCCGATGTATTGTGACAACAAAAGCGCCATTGCCCTTTGCTGCAACTATGTTCAACACTCCCGGGCCAAGCACATAGACATTCGCTACCATTTCATTAAGGAGCAGGTGGAGAACGGAGTGATCGAGCTGTATTTTGTCACTACTGAGTACCAGCTGGCGGATATGTTCACCAAAGCCTTAGATCGAGGACGAATCGAGTTTTTGATCGACAAGCTTGGCATGAAATCATTCACCCCAGCGACTCTCAAAGAGTTGGCAGAAGAATCAGCTGAATAGTCGTGGTAAACTATTCAGAGTATCCTTTGGTTGTGATCATGTATATTATAGTAAATATATAAACCACAAAAGAAAATACAAAAATATAAAACCAAGAAAAACCATAAAAAATATAAAACCTAGAAAAACCATAAAAATTATAAAATCAAGAAAAACCAAAAATATTTTTCGTTTAAAACGGGCATGTCTTTTAGTAAGGTAATATTTACGGCCTTAGAAATGTCGATCAATATTGACACGGTGCCATAAATAGAGTCCGTATAAAAGTTGTACATTTTTAAAACATGCCCATTATGGCTTGTAGTTATTTCTGACTGCAACCCGGTTTTCATATTAAAGTCACGTATTTCCTTGGAAAACGTTGGCTCAGAACGGGAATTAATTTTCTCGGGCGTGATTTACAAGCCAAATCATGCAAAGGGATCAAGTTTACTTTATAACTTGGTCTGACACGAATTAGTGTACGTCTCAGTGCATTAATTTGTTTAAATAAGAGAAATCTTATTGAAACCACGAATCAAAATTTTTCAAGAGATAAATTGGAAATGCTTTCATCACTATTTGACTCTTTAAACAATGACTACAGCTCTTTAAATAGAAAACGGGTCATTGTTTAAGGGGGAGAAAATAGTAAAATCATCTTCGTCATTAAAATTGATTTTCAAAAGTGATTGTGAAAATTAAGGGCTACATGGTAATTAAGTGGTTTTGCTTTAGAAAACGACTAGTGTTCGTTCTAAGTGATAGGCATTGCTTTTAGATTTTGGGGATATGCTAATAGATTGTGTTTGCTAAGTTATGTGTAAGTAAAACAAGGATTAAGTGAAATGAAAAAGTTGGAAACAAAAAGAAATGTATAGATAACTAAGGGACTAAAAGTGTCACTTCTTGAAACTTGGCAAATTTTTGACCTAAGTCAAAACATAATCCACCCGCCCCTCAATACTATTCATTTTCACTGTTTCTATTTCATTCTTGCCGCCATTGTTACACACACAAACACGCATTCAAAATCATTCGTCTATCCATCTAGATCCGGCTCTTTCAAACTAAATAAGGTATATTCATCAATATGTTAACTTCTAAATCCACATTTCTTATCATATTATTCTGTTAAAACATGCTCAATTAATCAGTTTAATCCATTTAGGGTTTTTGATTAAATTAGGCTAAATTGATTAGGGATTTATGATGGGTTTTGCTCGGAATAGGTTAAATGATGTTTAAATTGCCTTAGTTTGCCTTAGAAACTCACAAACGCGCTAGAATAAACATCTGAGATTCGTTTGTAAAAGTTCCGGATGAACATGGCTTCAAACTTCCGAATGAAGGATTTCTTCTGAAAAACTTCCGAATGAGGAAGTTCCGAATGAAGAACTTCCGAATGAGGAAGTTCCGAATGAAGAACTTCCGAATGAAGGGAGTTCCGAATGAAGAACTTCCGAATGAAGGAAGTTCCGAATAAAGAACTTCCGAATGAAGGAAGTTCCGAATGAAAAACTTCCGAATGAAGGAAGTTCCGAATGAAGAACTTCCGGATGAAGGAAGTTCCGAATGAAGAACTTCCGGATGAAGGAAGTTCCGAATGAAGAACTTCCGGATGAAGGAAGTTCCGAATGAAGAACTTCCGGATGAAGGAAGTTCCGAATGAAGGAATGTTCCGGATGAAGGAAGTTCCGAATGAAGAACTTCCGGATGAAGGAAGTTCCGAATGAAGAACTTCCGGATGAAGAAGTTCCGAATGAGAAGAAGTTCCGAATGAATAAAGTTCCGGATGAAGATGTTCCGAATGATGGAAAAGTTCCGAATGAGTTGTTTGATTATTCTTGTTTGCATGCTATATATGTACTTGTTGTTTTATGAAATGTGTTATGCTTAGAATTAAGAATGATATATATCTATATGCTTTTGTGCATCAACCTTTCATGTCTTATCTTAAGCAGATACAATGACTAATCCAACGGTACAAGCAATCCAAGAATCTAGAGAAGCTGATATTGCTAAAGCCCGAACCCTTAAGTTTATACCCAACAACTACCGGCTGAAGCAAGTCTCTAAATCCACTCACCATGGTTTTAAGGTCGCCATAGCCATTCTTGATAACTCTCATTTCAAGAACGCCCTTAGAAGTACAGCCTCGGTGCCTTATGAGTATATGTTTGAATTTTGGGCTACCAAGGAAATTACTTCGAACAAGATCACCTTCACCATCGACAACAAGCAGCAGACACTCACCGTTTCAGATTTTCGTAAGATTCTTGGTATACGGGATACACCCAAGGGCATGTCTTTCTCAAGGGATCCTAATAAAGATGAACTCATGGAGTTATTTGACGCACTTGGATGTCCGGAAATACGAGTTGCATCTGAGTTTACAACTGCTAAGGTAGGACAACCTTGGAGAGCGTTGATGGGTATTCTCAGTAAATGTCTTACACCAAAGACGAGTGGCCATGATGCTTTACGCAGTCCAATAATAAACCTCTTCTATGGCATGTACAAAGCTGCAAATTCAGATTATGCTTTGTTGATATGGGAAGAATTCACCTTTCAACTCTTCTACAACAAGAAGCTGAAGACAAACTTCTTTCCTTATCCTCGGTTTATTAAGCTTATCATAAATTATTTTATGAAGCTTGATGCTACTATTGATAGGCGTGCAGGAGGTCGCTATCACACTGAAGAAGCTGATGATACTGTAGATCTGAGGCATGAAGGACCGTCTATTGGTGTGATTCCGGGTCCTATTCCTGATTACCTTCTATCTGATAAAATCAAAGGTTCTGCAGATTACAAGCTACTGCAGCTAGAAATCCAGAGGCTGAAAGCAAACCTTCAAACTGGAGAAGACTCATCGACAACGGTTAAGAGTAAAGGTAAACGCAAACAACCAGCTGCGTTACCTGAACCCGAACCAAAGAAGAAGAAGTCAGAGGGTAAGAAGGGAAAGGGTAAGGATTTGATGCGTCTACGTGATGAAGAAGATATTGTTGATCCTACTCTTGCTAAATCCGAGCAACAAATGATGAAGATTGCTATTAAAAGGAGTAGGAAAGATACAGGCGGTAGTGGTTCAGGTGCGAGGGTAGATATCGAGGATGAGTACGAGGAACCGCATGATGTTGATGAGTTTGGGTCACCTGAAAACTATTCCACTTCGAAGGAGCCATCAATCCCTATTTCAACAAGTGTGGAAAAGGAACCTGTTGCTCCTACGATCATGGTGACAACTCAACCTTTGGCAACTCTACCTCCACCAATCCAACCCTTAACAACCCGACCGGCTTCCACACCATTTCTTCCACCACCCATAATCCCCATCCTTAGCACCGCCGTAACAACCGAGCCTATTCAGTCAACCCAGAGCAGCTCTGCAACATCTGCAATGGCTGCATTAGTGATGGCCGAAATGCTTGACAATCACAAACGCGAAATGGATGAACTTCGCCAAGAGTTGCAAAGACGAGCTCAAAGGGAAGAAGTATCTCAGAAAGCTCAAGAAGAGTTGATTGCCAAGTTCGCTGCAGACATAGAAGCTACACGTAAAGCTCATGCAGAGGAACTTGCTCGAGTTAAGCAGGCTGAGGCTGATAAGCATGCTGCACGTATTACCAGACTTCAAGCGATGAGGGATAAATATAAGGAACAAAAAGAAGCACTTGAAGCATCTGTGAAAGAAAGAGTGCAAGAATCCGTTGAATCCTTAATGCCTAAACTTCGCGATGAGTTGAAGACACTTGCTGCTGACAACTTGATGGTCAAATCATCCAACCCTTCAGAAGCCGCCTACAAGATTGCTTATGACCTGACGGATTTTGAATTGAAGAAGATCCTTAAGGCTCGTATGGTGGAACTTGGGTCGTATGATAAGTCGAGGATTCAACGGGCTCTATATAAATCCCTGAATGATGCTATCATGGAGGATGATAGATTATTCAAGACGTTTGGAAGTGTAGTACCATATCACATCTTACCTGAGGAAGAAAGGGAAGAAAGTGAAGAAGAGGGTACGGGTGAAGAAGAGGAAGAAGAAGAAGAAGAAGGAGAAAAGGATAAAGACGATGACGAGGGTGGTGATGATGATGAGGATGATGAGGATGATGACGAGGATGATGATGATGATGGCGACGATGGTGGTGATGAGAATCAGGAGAGTGTTAGGGATAGTAACGGGGATGACAATCAGGATGATGATGGGGGTGAACAGCCGAAAGAGGGAGACAAGGTTACCAGCTCCAAGAAGACTGTTGCTAAGACTGGAACCAAGTCCACAAAAGATGCAGCACAGAAGGACAAATCGACATCCTCGGAATCAAGACGAACTAAGTGGCGCCACGATGTGAATGCCACTACAGCGTCTTCGGCTCCCGGTATCTCTATCGCTGTATCTTTACCTATTACAACTAACCCCATTAGTTCTGTTGTTGTTCCTCCTGTGATTGCAGAATCAGTGACGGAACCCGAAGCTGCACAACACTCCCCAGTTCACGACACTGCCGAAATGCCTGAAACTGAACCAATAGATGTTCGCACTTCCACTCCTCTACAACAAGCACAACAATCTACGGTTCTTGAACCAAGCATTCGTGCCTGGGAAGACACGTTGGAGATAGACGAGTCTGCACCACCACAAGCTTGGATCACGGCAGCAGCACAATATGATCCGATCACAGATGCTGACAAAGATGTGCTGTATCTCCGTATCCGAAGTCCGATTGACTTATGTGCATTTCTTGCTCATGAGTATAAGACTTCGGTTACTCCATCCTTGGTGAAGAAAGTGCTGCACGATAGGAGACTTCGCGCCAAAACCCGACTACCCCGAATGGAGTTTGAGTACTATGCCGATGAGATCCTAAAGGCTTTGCAAACCGTCCAACGGCCAGGACTTCATGAATCAGAAAGAGCTCCACCTCCAATGGATCCTGCTCAAGATAATCAGATTGCTCTTGACTTCTTCGTCACCAATGATCTTGAGTATCTTATGAAGGGGTCATCAAAGTACGCAACCTCCCTAACCTTGCTGAAAGCTGCCAACTGGGGGACAATACCCTATATCGAGGAAAAGGTAAATCGACTCTGGGTCCCAAAAATGAATAGTAATTATGATATGTATGCTGTCATAGGTGCATCTCATTGGGACGAACGAGTCCGAAGGGCGTACAGGGGTTGCTGCTTGGTCAATTCTGGAAGCAATGTTAGATCCGACATCCGCATCTCCAACATCTTAGGAATGAAAACTGAAGCCAAGAACGACTATTATCATGTGACGGAGATTCGCTTGAAAAGGGAGGATGACAGGGAATACAGAATCCAGCAAGGAGACTTTTCCATCATTCGCCTTGAGGATATTGAAGATATGTTGCTTCTGATGACCAGAGATCAACTTACACACATTCCTCGTGAAGACCTGATTGCTTTGAATACAGCACTTCGCATGTTCACACGAAGCGTTGTCATCAAGTCACGAGTTGAAGACCTTCAGTTGGGAGTCGAAAGCTATCAGAGGAAGCTCAATTTAACCCGTCCTGTGAATCAAGTGCTACCTCAACATGTAGAAAGATGTCCATATACCGGCATTTCTGTCCCGAATTACGGCATTTTCTACTTGAACAGCCGAGGTTTGATGAAGTTTATGAGGGTGGGGGAGCTCCACAAGTATAGTGATGGAACTCTTATACAAGTCAGAGATAAGTTGGAGCATCTGAACTCGGGTGGGACTTTGCCAGAGATGACGGAGGATTGGCATCCGGGTTACCGGCAGATGGCGAAGTACGTGATCAAGAAGATCGATCAAAAGCTCCGTGAACGTAGATTGATGAGGAGCTTGGAAAGATTCGTGGGTGGAAGACCGTATTTAGTGCACCACAAGCTACTGCAACGATCCATCTAATGGGTCGTACATTTCAGGTCACTTTATATTGGTTTTCAATTGTGAATATGTATATTTGTGAATAATGTGCTTGTATGGCTTGTTGTAGTGTTAAGGTATGATAATTTTTCAAGAATTTCTCACGAGATTCTAAATCTTTCAAAATATGTCATACCAAAGCACTACAACTAACCCTTATTAACTTAAGGGGGAGCAATAACTTGTTCTATGGCCAAACATTGATTTCATTTTTTTACCCAAAGACCGGTTAATCCATTCAATATCCCAAATATTAATGGTTAACATTTTGGATAAGGGGAGAAAATGGGATTAAGGAGACGTAAGTGATACTTGGCTAAAAGATGAAAAAGACTTAATGATAATCCAACTTAATATGTGTTAAGCACGTGTTAAGGGGGAGCGTTTTTGATGATCAAAACACCTAAGGTACAACACTTTTGATTTTAATATCACAAGTACCTTAGGTGATTTTCAATGATTTTTTCATGGTGGCAATTCCTTCCCAAAACACGCTTAATTCACGAAGGATGTGGTGACAAAAGGGTGGTAGGAATAGGTTTAGTCCAATGATTCATCAGAGCCGATGGAATCTTCCCAAGGACAATTCCCTAGTTAGAATTAGAAGTCCTAGGAAAGATGGAGAAAGAATGTGAACGTAGCTGAATGCCGACCAAGTACTTAAGCTAGCACTGGAACAATCACAACAAGGTGCTAGTGATGACGTATTGGTAAGCATTGAAGGGGTTGAAGAATGAAAAAGAAATGTAAAGATAAAGGGTGTAAAGAAAGAAGCCCTCCTTACAACTTTAGGCAGAAACCGGGTCAATACATATGCTATTGAGGTCATTTTTGTTAATGATTCTCGGTATTGAAGAAAGACATCATGGACCCAGTGATGCAATGCACAACCCTTCCCCAGCTAACTCAAATATCTCTCAAAAGGTATTTGTTTTAATCACACGGAGATCAACACGTTATCTATTGGTTTATTCACTCCGAATAAACTGGTATTGAAAAGGTGGCACTCCTCTCCAGCCATCTCTCACTAAATCAAAACGCACAATCGAGTCTAGAGCCAAGAGATCATCAAAAGTCTCATTAGGACACTTTCCATTTATTCCTTGCTTTCTCACACACTGTGAAAAGTAAGAGATTTTCATGAGTCCTACGCAATATTCCTGTAATATTGCCAGAACATCCGAGTAATACGTAAGTATTACAATGAAGATGGAAATCCTGCTTGAGCTAACATC
Source organism: Glebionis coronaria (assembly GCA_025667525.1). Taxonomy (NCBI): domain Eukaryota; kingdom Viridiplantae; phylum Streptophyta; class Magnoliopsida; order Asterales; family Asteraceae; genus Glebionis; species Glebionis coronaria. Next base: position 182,215 of record JANFOE010001407.1, read on the forward strand.
AAACAAGCTCATGGTAGGTTACACGTGCGGTTCTTTTAGAACCAATCTTGTGAAAAACTGGAAGGTAACAGTGGTTTAATTCTTAAGTGAACTTAAACTCGTTCCAGGCCTCTTCGCATTATCATATGATCTTGCCAGAACACTCAGAGTGATTCTTTATTGACCACAGTGACGAGTGGAAATCCTTCTAGTGTCAACATCAAACAGCACTTGGTAGGTAACGTGCAAGATTCTTTATGAATTGAGCTCGTGACAACTGGAAAGCAACGATGGTGAAAATCTTAATTGAAATTCACTTGTTCCAGGTTTCATGAATTGACGGCTTTTAATCACAAGGATAATTTATCCAAGTGATTCACTCTTTATGTTCGCAGTCAGCTTTGGACGGTCGAATAAAGAGAACGGGTTTACCCGCGAAATCCTGTCAGGAAGTTACTTAATTGAAACTATCCGTCACGGGTACGATATCTAATATCGTCCAACGGTCTTCACCGACCGGAGGTAAAATGCTACCTAATTAGAATAAAATGTTCAAAGCCATTTTATTCGTGTCGTTGCTGTGTACCTGCTAAAGACGGTGGCGTTGCTTGAAGACGGTGGCGTTGCTGTGTACCAGTGAAGACGGTGGTGTTGCGGTGTACCTGTAAAAGTCGTTCCCACATGCTTATGTCTTTTGCAACAAAAATTCAAGAAAGTACAAGATGAAGTCTTCCGCTGTACCAAACTCTGAAGCTTTCAAGAATTCAACAAAAAGACGTAAGTGTGTGGAACATGAAGTCACGAGGAGGCAAAGTTCACAAGAAAGGCAAAGATCGCACGTGAAAGGCCAAAGAACAATGCTCTCAAGTCAAAGCCAAAAAGATCAAATCAACATATTCACAACAAAAGAAAGAAAAGAAGAAAAGACTACGAGCTAAAGAACGAAGACTTAGTATAGTATGCTAGGTTTAGAACTTTGTAATGTGGAGTGACCTCCCTTAGGGGGAGATTGTTAGAAATACGTTTTAACGTATATTAGAAGTATCGGTCGCTCCACAATATGATTTATGTTGTAATAGCTCGTAGTTAGTAATTAGTTATTATTTGCTTATTAACTTAAGTAAGAACCGGTCCATGGGCTTGTCATGGACCGGCCCAAGCCCAATATTTAGCTTGGACTATGAATACCCCTTTCCACTAAGGAAAGGGGTTGGTTGTTATCATTTCTTTGTTTCCACTTAATAAAATTCACATAGTTTCTCTCACTTTCTCTCTCTAACTTTCTCTCTCTAGAAATTAACAAACCCCTTCATAGATTCATTGATTATCAATATTCTACAGTCTCTATCCGTGTGTAGTGCTCAAGTCCTTTGGATGAGAACACAACTCACGAATTATGGCTTTCACTTAAACAAAGTTCCCATTTATTTTGATTCATCATTATCCATAGTCATATCCCGCAACCCGGTCCAACACTCCAAAACCAAGCACATGGCTTTCCGATTCCATTTCATAAAGGAGCACGTGGAAAGAGGAAAGATCAAACTGTATTTTGTCAAGACGGACTACCAACTGGCCGACATCTTCACCTAAGCTCTTTCTCAATACAGATTTGAATTCTTGGTTTGTCGACTTGGAATGTGTAGTTTTACTCCCGATGCGCTTGAACGTCTCGTACATTTGCAGTAATCTTGTATATATCTATCAGAAAATCAAAATACAAAAATATAAAATCTATAAAAACCAAATAAAAAATGAGAAAATCATTCAAAAATACCAAAAATATTCTTCTTCGAAATATCTCCCAGCATCGATAATATGGACATACTTAGAAATTTTGCTCAATAACGACACGGGTATGTACATAAATTTCGAATGGGAGTTCAATGTTTTCAAAACATGTCTTTTCTATCTTTCTCATAATGGCTTATAGTCAAATCTTAGACTATAACCCGGTCCCCAATGAAAGGAAAGTCTATGACTAATCCTCAACAACGGGGAATTATTTTTTCTCGGTCATGGGATTATATTAAAACATTCAATGTTTTAAGCTCATCAACACAAGGAAAATGTTCATTTATGTATATTATTCCTCAACAACGGGACATTCAATTTTCTCGGTTTTGAGCACAATTTTTCAAGATATTTTAAAAAGACATTGTCAAATTCTTTCAAAATTGTGTGCTCATATATACTTCCCTATTTTAAACAGAATTTTTTTTCGAGGAGGAGTATAAAAATCTCATAACACATATTTCAAATTTTTTATGAAACATTATTCTCTCCATGTTACATCACTCGTATATCAAAAATTCCACAAACATATGCAATTTTTGAGGGGGGAATAGTGATAAAATGTGATCAAATATTTCTTTTTGGATAAGATCTTTGATAATAAGTACCTTTGATAATAAGTTCTTTCCCGTCCCAGTATGTGCAAACACCTTTCATTTTATGATGCACATATGTAGGGGGAGCGCTTTTGGTGATATAGAAACTATCAAGGTGTAAACATCGATTTCATTAACACCTTGATTGCTGTTTGAATTGTTTTTCTGGTTACGATATCTATACACTTCAACACATTAATTCATGATGATTGGTGTCAAAAGGTGGTTAGGTATTCGTCCTATGATCTAAACAGAACCAGAGGGATCTTCGCAGGGACAATCCATTAGAACTTAGAAGTCCTTAGGAAAGATGGAGTAGTTGAGTGTACGGGAATAATACCGACTAATGACTTAAGCTATCACTAGAACAATCACAATAAGGTGCTAGTTATAACATCTTGGTTAGCATTGAAGGGGTTGAAGAATGAAAAATAAATGTAAGGATAAAGGGTGTAAAGAAAGCAACCATCCATACAACTTAGGCATAAACTAGGTCAAGACATCTTCTATCAGAATCATTTAGATGATTTCTGGTATTGAAGACTAAGTATCATGGACCCAGTGACGCAATGCACAACCCTTCCCAACCTACTCAAGCTTCTCCCAAAAGAAGTTAGTTTATTGTCACGGAGTTCAAATCATTTCTATCAACTTTCTCACTCTGAGATAGTAGATACTGAAAGGTGGCAGTCTGCTTCAACCTCCAATCACCAAATAAACGTCTACTTATAGAGTCTAGAGCCAACGAGCTCCATCAAAAATCTCATTAGGACACTTATCCCATATATCAATTGTTGCTCATCATTAGAACATAAGCGGTAAGTAAAGAGTCCTACGCTATATCCTTATGATATTGCTAGAACATTCAGAGTGATACTTTCTAGTATTCACAATGATGAATGGAAATCCTTCCAGTGTTAACATCAAACAGCACTGCGGTAGGTCATATGTAAGATTCACTTGAATTGAACATATGTTAACTGGAAAGCAACAGTGGTTTGATTCTTTCTTGATTCAAACTCGTACAGGTTCTCGACGCAATATGTTTATAATCTCTCCAGAACATTCAGAGTAATACTCCTGAGTTTTTACAGTGACGAATGGAAATCCTTCCAGTGTCATTATCAAACAGCATTGTGGTAGGTAACTTGTGAGATTTTATATGAATCAAACTTGAGTCGACTGGAAAGAAACAATGGTTTGATTCTTAATTGATTCAAACTTGTTCCAGGAGATGAATTGACGACTTAATCAGCAGAATGACTCTACATGATTCAGTCTTTACTATGAACTATCTTTCGAGATGTTCAAGTATTGAGAACGGCTACCATAGCCAGAAACCCTGTCAAGGAAGTTCTTTGAACTTACCTAGTCATAGGTACAGTACTTGTACTTATAACGGGAAACTGGAGTGTTAATGCAAAGTAATGCCTAAAAATATTATTAGTGTTAACTAATCTTTCTTAGTTTTGATCACGAAAAATTAAAAAGACATTTATCGTCAAATATAATCATAAGACGAATTATCTAACAAACGCCATCATCAAAGTAATAATCATTTAAGTATTGCACTAACATATCTTAATCATGATTAGTGATCATAAAAGTGATTAGTCCTAAACTTACATTTTGTCAAATGTGACAAAATATTTTTTAATAAACTTTCTTTTTAAGATAATGTTTTATTAACATGGAAAATTTAATTTTGAATATGGCATATTCCAAATGCCATAGGAATATCCTTTGAAGGTAAAAACTTACCTCATATATTACTTCCCCACTAAAATACAAAAGGGAGCGGAGTCTACTATAACGGATCCTTAAATGCTTATGCGGTTCCTTAGTGATAAGGAAACGTCGGATAATTAAGGAACCACGTGCAGAGAGTCGTGGCTTTTGTCTACTATAAATAGTGGATCAAATCTGCATTTTCCATAAACCATTTTGGACACTCTTTCTCTTATCCTTCTCCTTTCTAATTCCTAGTCATTTGTAAATGATCACTGAATGTAATAAGTATGTTTACTTATGACTATCCCCTTGATCTCCTTCTTTAACATGTACACAATGAAGATCACTTACACACTTGTGATGTGATTAAAGATGAAGCCTTAATGAAGATCATCCTCTCCTAAAGATCTAGTCATGTTCATCATTTGTTTTATTTGAGTCTTGTGTAGATCCAATGTATTTATGAATACTTCTATTAGTTGTGTTAATCCATTGTATTAGTGAATACTTGGATTAAGTCTTGTGTAAATACATTGTATATGTGTATACTTGGATTTGTGTTGTGTAGATCCAAGATGCATGTGTATACTTGGATATGTGTTTTATTGAGTTGTAAAAGTTGTGACTTGTGAGTTCTCACAAAACTATAAAGTGATGTGGTTGCGTCTTGTGAGTTCTCACTAAACTATTAAGTGATGTGTAGTTGTGTCTTGTGAAGTTCTCACTTATATTCAAAGTGAAGAGTCGTGAAGATTGGTTCTATCTTTCGATTAGAACTCGACATCTAGCCTTGTGTCAGAAAATGGTGAAGTAGGCAACTTTGTGAAGATTGGTTCTATCTTTTGATTAGAACTCGACATCTAGCCTTGTGTCGTAAAACGGTGAAGTGGGCGGCGTTGTGTAGATTGGTCCTAGCTAAGATTAGGTCTCGACATTTAGCTTAGTGTCGGAAAATAATGTAAGCGACGTTATAAGGTTTTCTCCGCCAAGAAGGGAGCTTGTGGATATAGTGGAAATCTCGAGTAAGGTGTACTCGAGGAGTGTAGTAGGAACGAAGATAGAGCTTTGTTGCCGAACTAGAATAAATCTTGGTGTCTTCCTATTAGGTCGTTTCTTTCCTTACTCTTTCCTTACTCTTATTATCACATTACACACATCTATTATTTGTCATCGTTAATGCATTAGAATTGAACCTAATAATTATTCAACTAGCTTTCAAGTAAAAGGTAGTTTTGAGACAAACCTAATTGAAAGGAATTTTAATTCGGACATAAACCGAAGAGAAACTATTCAACACCCCCCCCCCCCCCCCTTCTAGTTTCTACAATTGGTATCAGAGCGATGGTCACTCAAGATCTTTGAAGTATATTTTATTTTAAAACATGGATAGATCCATTGTCTCCTCAAATTAGAATGTTTCGTTGTACTAAAGTTTCTCTTTGGTCAAAACTATTTTTTCATTGAAAATAGGCCTTTTAATTGGTAATATAGAATCTTATCTTGATTAGTAGTATTTATACTTTTTAAATTTATCCTTGAAATGTATCTACTAGTTTGTATCTTGCTATGTGTAGGTACTCATGAAGACTGATCACTTAAGTGATTGTGGATTGAGTTACTTACACTTGTATAAGACTCGTCTTCTTTGATTCCCAACATCATTGAATGATGATACCAAGAAGGATGAGAGTGATACTAGACCTTGAAGACTTAGTAGTAACTTTAGTCATGTTTGGGCTTAGCATTGGCTCCTTGAAATCTTGGAATTATCTTTGCGGATAAGGTACGTTTTCGTCCTTCCACACGCCCTATTGATCATTCTTTTGATCATTACTTGACTATGTGCTTGTTCTTGGCGTCCTTGTCTTGATATTTGTTTGTGGTATTTGATTCTATTCTTATATCCTCTCAAACCTTCATTGCTTAGTTTTTTGACTCACTTTAGAGATGTAGAGTGTGTTAGTAGTAGCTTTAAGTATCAAGCATGATTTCTATGGTTTGCACCCATACGGCTAGTAGTCCCTATATCATGTGTAATATGTGCAATTGAGCTCATCTCTAGGATGATTGATTAATCCCTTGAGATACCAAACTACTCCATAAATTGTAGTTAGGATATTACACATTTGGAACTGAAATTTTCCAAGGATATTGTTATTGTAAGCCCTACCAATAATAATTATCCAATCATGTGGGAGAGAAAGTGAATCTATAGTTTGCTCATTGTTTTAAATAGCATTAAGACTACTTTTGAAAATGATCTTAATCAACTTCTACAAAATTGCTTGGTATGGTTCATTACCAAAGCCGTTTAGACTTTCGCCGGAAAGGCACGTCTTAAACCACTATAAATGACACAAGTTCTTCGTCACTACTACTTGAAGATTGTCACTTGTCTCTTTAGCATTGAACTTGGTCTTGATTCACTCCTCTTAGGTCCTCTCTCATTTGCTTCTTTGCTACGAGTAGTCGCTTCTCCGCTTCGGTCTCTGTCGATTTTGATTCAACTCGTAATCCTTTAGTAAGGCATTATAACCTAGTTTTTAAGTGGTCTAATGATTTCCGAAAGTCTTAAGATATATTTTAAGTATTTTAGAAAAACTTGGTTTTGAAAATTTCTTTGTTAAAAACCTGCCACTGCTGGCGGTTCTTTAATTGTCACGGTTCAAGCCACGGTTCCATATCGATAAGGAACCGCGGACCCACCAGGTGACTAAATTAATCATTTTTTATTAAAGAACACTATTTCAAAACAAACCCTCCCTCTCTTCTCCATAGAGGTGACGGGTTTCATCATTTCCACCATTGTTGAATCTTCAAAAGTTCCAATTTACTCAAGATTAATTGATTCTGAGTTATGGGTTTCACTCATCCCTCTTCCAACATCAATTAATTGTAGATTAAATTGCATAAATCATCCATAAAGTTTGGCCAAATTGCATGTTTAGTCCTAAACGTTACTGATGTACGTAAAAATACGCTTTAGGAAAAAGACGTATAATGCGGGCAAGTATTAAGTTATACGATTTAGGAAAACCGTAAAACCAATAAATACGAGTTCGTTCTCGGCGGAGGTGTGTGATTGATAACTGAGATTTTACTAGGTTCAATTAAGTTCTCGGTATCTTCTCGAATCGATCATGGTTCAAAGTGGAATAGTTGTTCTTGGTAACTAAAAAGGGGATTGGTTTTCTAATCTACTAAAAAGGATTAAATGCGTAAAGTGATAAAAATTTAAACCAAAAACAGTTAATAAAATAAAGCTTGAATGAAAATTAAACAATTAAACAATAAAAAAGAAACAGTAAAATACCCTTACTGAAAAATGCTTGATTCGGAATGTAGTGCTTGATCCGGAATATAACCTTTATTCGGAATATATCAGACAAAAACCTTCATCCGTAATATTTCTTGAGCCGGATAAAATGACAAAAACCCTTGATTCGGAATAACAACTCATCCGGAATACTTTCTTGATCCGGAATAACACTTTACTCGGAATAAAAATCCTTCATTCGGAAAATCTTACTCATGTAGAATAATTAACAAAAACACTTCATTCAGAATAAGGCTTCATCCGGAATATTTGTTGATTCGGAATATTGGGAATTAAGAACTCATTCGGAATAATTTGCTCATGCGGAAAAAATAAAGAAGACAAACTTTATTCGGAATAATTAAGATTTTGCTTCATCCGGAATAAATATTGAAAAGCTTCATCCGGAATAAATATTCATCCGGAATAAATGGTTGATTCGGAATGTTTGACTGATCCAGAATAATTAAGGAGAATTGCTTCGTTCAGAATAATTGTTGCTCATTCGGAATAATCAAGAAAAGGCTTCAATCGGAATAAATTCAATTCATCCGGAATATTTGAACTAACCCTTCATCCGGAATAAATTGTTTTCGTTGGGAATCTGGGCAAGTCTTAAAGACGAAGAACAGTAAAATATCAACAACACGATTTTAAGCCAAAATCCACCAAGTTTTTAACCAAAACTTAAACCAATTTAACCACTAATCATTTACTAATGATAAACATCAATCCAAAACAATAAAAACACAAAACCCATTTACTTTTGAAGATCAAAACCAATAAAATGAAAACTAAGAACTTTGAATCAACAAGAAAAGGAAGAACAAGATGAAATGGAAACTTGATATTAAAATATTAAGGTTTAATAAACAAAATGAAAGATCAAACTTACAAGATTTAACAAGGAATCAATAAAAATCACCAAACACCTTAAGGGTGTTAGTTCCCTACGAAATAGGAGAAGAGAAAACAGAAAAGAAAAACTAGTACTAATGTGTGGGAAGGGATCTCTATTTATAGGCCATGGACTTGGTTTGTGAGTGGGCTTTCTTCCTTTCTTTTTGTCTTCTCGTCTTTTCAGAAAAGTTGACGTTTTCGATTCTGATTCGGGATTTGTCGATGAATAAATTCAACTCGTCTTTTAATTTATTTGTTTAATAGACTTGAGTTCTTCGACATATGCAAATCTTCCATCTTTGGTCCTTTTCTTCGATAAATCTTCAAATAGGCCCGTTGACTTCAAATCTTTTGCATCTCTTAGACTATAGAATTCGTCTTTTCGTCTTTTTCTTCGATAAAACCCGTGCAATCCCATGTTTTCTTCAATATTTATCCAATTGGCTCTGAAAACACAACAAACACACAAACCACACATAATTCCAAACAAATGACATTAAATACGCGTTTTGGTCTTGTTTTAGCAAGAAATATGTGGTAAAGGGATGGGTGTTTTCACACCTATCAAATACCCTACACTTAACCATTGCCATGTCCTCATGCAATGCTTAGTGATAAAGCAAATTTACACTTTTCTCATAATCAATCAACCTTGGCCTTATATATATACTACTAAAACAAAAATTTAAACTACTATGAAGAAATAAAGCTTTAAAGGAAACAAAAGGGATAGAAAACCATTTTCACTTGAAAATAGCAATATGGAAATAACTCGCAAAGAGATCTAAGACTTACATTAGGGCTTTGGTGCTGCGAAGATTTATCACCCTCAAGTTTCACGTTCCCCAAACTAAGCTTAAAAACGAGATCATTGTTATTATAAGTTAGCAAAACCAACACTTACACACATGGCTTAATTATATGCTTAAACTCCCTTATTCCTAGGTGTATCTCTTATATTTTATTGTTGTCTTAGAATGATCATGAAGATGCATTTTTGGACTTATTGCGATAGTTTAGTTAGGCTGAAAGCAATGTAGGACGATTTGATTAATAGTTAGCTATAGGACAAAATCTCTTAAAACTGCTTCTCGGGACCTCAAAAAGTTCATATCTTGGCATAACTCGCTTCACGATTTGAGACCTTTCTCGGGCCGATATTTGGCATGTACTTCGTACTTCATATCTTGAGAGACGTTCTTGAGATAATGGTCTTCTCTTCGTTAATAGAGTTTCTTCACTTGGAGACTTTTGAGGGATTCTCCAACTTTGTTGACCACGACTTCATCATTATTTCTTCAATCGTTAATTAAGATTTAGAGATACAACGATCCGCCTCCTTTTCGAACTTCGATCTATTTATCCTCATACCTTGTCAGGGTCTTTTCGGATAGACTTCTCCATGATCTTTATGGGAGTTGATTGCTTTTCTTCGTGCGTCTTGATTCTTCATATTGATTTTGGGAATAATGCTTTTCACATCACCTTGGGTCTTTAGCAATAAAATGGAATCCTCATGCCTTGTTAGGGCCTTTTCGGACTCGCCAATCTTCGCGCCCCGCTTCATTAGTTATGCCTTGGCTATGAACTCTTATCATTACCGAGCAACTTTTAAACGATCTTGGGCTAGAAGCTAAGTTATTCAATAAAATCGTACGACCTTACTTATTGCAGATAAATTATTAGCAAGCGATGGGAGAATAGGCTTATAATCACACCAAGTGTGCTTGTGCAAGAATACCGACTTATAATTGACTCTATCATTTCTCGTTCTCAACAATTTAAAATCTCAAGTAATGAGACTCGTGGATGCTTAGCCTAATAAACCAATTAAGGTCTACATGGTTAAGGATACTTGCTAGAATAAACTTGGATAAATCTATTCGGGTTGAGTCAAAATAATCGCAACGGGCCTAATATATCAAAGACTTCTAAACTAGCTACACCACTTTATTAATATTTTTTGACTTTATTGTGGGATATATACATATGAAAGCAACGATAAAAATTTAAAAATTACGACTAAATGGCCAAAGTTAATTAAAAATTTGAAAAATGCTGAAAAAGATGATTTTCCGGTTAAATGAAGGCATTTTAATGGAAAAGTCCACATAAAACTTCGATAGAAGTCTCCCCTACACTTAATATAAACATTGTCCTCAATGTTTAAGCATGTGGGAAAATTCTCTCCTACACTTATGACATTGTGCACGTTGGTTAAATCAAGCTAAGGAAGAGACGACTAAAGTGATCAATTTCAAATGTGAGTATGAAGAAAACTGAATCACGATAGTTGAGAGATAGAACTGGATTTCGGATAACACGGGAGCACGGTTCTTCAAAGGTTCCAAAAGTGAACTTATCCCTGTAATCACATCACCACACAAACACAAACAACCTATATAGGTCCCCCTACACTTAGGAGGTAAAACGGAAAGGTATAGATACTCGGGTTGCCTCCCGAGGAGCGCTTGTTTTTGATAACCGAGTCACGAGCCTGACTCGACCCAAAACTAGTTCATGGGAAACATGGTGAGGGATGGAATCATCTCATGAGAGATGTCCTCACCAAAGTACAACTTCACTCGTTGCCCATTCACCTTAAAATTAGGTCCATTAGGTTGAGCGAGCTCGAGAGTACCATATGGAAAAATTTGGGCAATGGTGAATGGGCCGGACCAATGAAATTTCAGCTTGCCCGAAAAGATCTTCAACCGAGAGTTGAAGAGTAAAACTTTGTCTCCAACTTGGAACTCTCGGTTTTTAATCTTAGAGTCATGAATAAGCTTAGTCTTTTCCTTATAGATCAAAGAGTTTTCATAAGCCTCATTCCGGAGTTCATTAAGCTCATTGAGTTGGATTTTGCGTAGGTCACCGGCTTTGTTGATGTCGAAGTTAGCCCACTTCAAGGCCCAGTAAGCCTTGTGCTCCAACTCAAGGGGGGAGGTGGCATGCTTTCCGGTACACGAGACGATATGGTGTACAACCAATAGGAGTCTTGTATGCGGTACGGAAAGCCCACAGAGCATCATCAAGTTTATCGGCCCATGAGGCACGATGCTCTCCCACGGTTCGTTCAAGAATTCGCTTTAACCCTCGGTTAGAGATTTCAGCCTGCCCATTAGTTTGTGGGTGGTATGCGGTGGAAAGACGATGATTGACACCATACTTAGCCATGACTCTTGCAAATTGATCATTGCAAAAATGAGTCCCGCGATCACTAATAATGGCACGAGGCACACCGAATCTAGCGAATAGCTGCTTCAAAAAGTTACAAACCACCCTTGCATCGTTAGTGGGTAAAGCTTTGGCTTCAACCCATTTAGAAACGTAGTCAACGGCTACAAGGATGTATTTGTTTCCTTTAGATGAAGGGAATGGCCCCATAAAGTCGATGCCCCATACATCAAAGATTTCACATTCTTGTATGAAATTTTGAGGCATCTCATCTTTATGTGTGATCTTGCCTTGTCGTTGGCAAGCATCACAATTTTTCACCATTTCGTGAGCGTCATGATAAATGGAGGGCCAATAAAATCCCGAGTCAAACACTTTCTTGGCGGTGAAGTTGGGACCAAAGTGACCACCGGTGGGTCCTTTGTGGCAAGCTTCGAGAATGTCTAAAGCTGTCGGTCCATTAACACATCGGCGAATAATCAAATCAGCACATTGTTTGAAGAGATACGGGTCATCCCAAAAGTAAGTCTTAATGTCCTTAAAGAACTTTTTCTTTTGTTGGGATGTTAACCCGTCAATGAGAATTCCACCCGCCAATTAGTTTGCAATGTCCGCAAACCACGGGGTCTCATCAAAATTCGAGTTGATAGACATTAAGGTCTCAAGGGGAAAAGAGTCATTGATCTCTTTGTTCGGATGATCCCCTTGATAAGGATCCTCAAGTTTACTGAGATGATCCGCGGCTAGGTTTTCAGCTCCCTTCTTATCACAAATTTAGATTTTAAATTCTTGAAGTAGTAAAACCCAGCGAAGAAGTCTTGGTTTAGAATCTTGTTTAGTTAACAAGTACTTCAACGCGGAATGGTCCATGTACGCGATGGTAGTGGAAAGGACAAGATATGGGCGAAATTTTTCAAAAGCATAGACAACAGCTAAAATCTCTTTTTTGGTTGTCGTGTAATGCAATTGAGCCCCTATCATTGTCTTGCTAGCGTAATGGATCGGTTGGAAGTGTTTGTTCACTCTTTGGCCCAAAACCGCTCCAATAGCAAAGTCGCTAGCATCACACATCAACTCAAAAGGTAGCTCCCAATTAGGGGTAACCAAGACCGGTGCCTTAGTTAGCTTATCCTTAAGAAGATTGAAGGCTTCAATACATTAGTTGGAAAAGATAAAAGGAGTATCTTTTTCCAAGAGGTGGATCATCGGGCGAGCGATTTTAGAAAAATCTTTAATAAATCGACGGTAGAAGCCCGCATGACCGAGGAAACTTCTCACACCCTTCACGGTTGAAGGTGGAGGCAATTTTGCAATAACATCGACTTTAGCACGGTCCACTTCAAGACCGGCTTTGGAGATTTTGTATCCTAGTACGATGCCATCTTTTACCATAAAATGGCATTTTTCCAAATTTAGAACAAGGCGAGTGTGTTCACACCGCTTAAGCATGCGTTCCAAATTGGCAAGGCAAGAAGAGAAAGAATCACCATAAACCGAGAAATCATCCATGAAGACTTCCATAGTTTCTTCAACCATGTCATGGAAGATAGCCATCATACACCTTTGGAAAGTCCCAGGAGCATTGCATAAGCCGAAAGGCATTCTTTTGAAGGCAAATGTTCCATAAGGACAAGTGAATGTGGTTTTCTCTTGGTCTTTGGGATCGATGGGAATTTTAAAATACCCGAAGAAACCGTCTAAAAAGCAGTAATAGTCATTACCCTCTAGACGTTCAATCATTTGGTCCATGAAAGGAAGGGGAAAATGATCCTTTCTCGTAGCATCATTGAGTTTGCGATAGTCTATACAAACTCTCCACCCTGTAACGAGACGAGTAGGAATCAACTCGTTGTTTTCATTGGGCACAACGATGATTCCGCCTTTCTTAGGAACACAATGGACGGCGGTAACCCATGGTGAATCCGAGATATGATAGATCATTCCCTCATCAAGAAGTTTGATAACCTCTTTTTTTATTACGTCATGGATCTTAGGATTCACCCTTCTTTGGCTTGGAATAGTGGGTTTAAAGTCGTCCTCCATGAGACTTTTATGTGTGCAAAAGTGAGGATCAATTCCACGAATATCGGAGATTTTCCAAGCAATAGCTTTCTTGTGATTCTTCAACACGACGATAAGTCGGGATTTTTCTTCTTCTTTCAAGTCCTTAGCGATGATCACGGGTGACTTCTTGTTGTCTTCAAGGAAAACGTACTCGAGATGAGACGGTAGGTCCTTAAGCTCTAAATCCGAAGGATTTTCGATGGCAGGTGTAGTCAAATTTGGTTCATCGATAGAGATATCCTTAGGAGATGGTGGAGAAATATGGTCCTCATTGAGATGTTTCTCAATGGTACGAATGTCTTAATCCCAATTGGAGGGAGAATCGTCATATTTTAAGTCCACATCTCTCAAAGTTGCTTCAAATTCTTTCAAGATGAAATCACTTTCTCCAAATGGAGTTAGTGATGGAGCAATAGAGGCAACGGTCTCAACAATGGGTAGAGAAGAAGAACCACTTTTACAAGCGTCTTTGAAATGTTCTTCACAAGCCTCATCAAGAACGTCAATAAAATTAACACTCTCGGTTTCCGAAGGCTCCTTAGAAAGTTTTCCCATGTTGAAGACGATTTTATCGTCACCAACTCTCATGATTAATTCGCCCGCGACTACATCGATGAGAGTGCGACCGGTCCTCAGGAATGGACGTCCAATGATTAATGGAACACGGGGATCCATCTCGTAGTCAACGACAACAAAATCCGCCGGGAAGGTGAATTTGTCGACACCAACGAAGACGTCTTCGGCTATCCCCACTGGATAAGCAACCGTAGGGTTGGCTAATTCCAAAGTCATTCGTGTGGGGACTAGCTCGGGGAGAGATAATTGCTTCCAAACACTTAATGGCATTAAGTTAATACTAGCACCTAGATCGGCTAGGGCCATGCAATTCTCTACTCCCGGGAAGTTGCAAGGAATCAAGAAACGACCCGGATCACCAAGTTTGGTTGGTAATTTCCTTAAGAGCACTGCGGAGTAATTCTAATTAAGTTGGGTCTGAGCAATATCGAGAAGTTTCTCCTTATCACTGAGAAGATCTTTAAACATTTTAGCATATTTGGGCATGTGAGCGAGAGCCTCAGCAAAGGAGATATTGAAATTCAGTTGTTTGAACATTTTATGAAAGTTTGAAACCTGAATATCATCCTTGTTCTTTAATTTCTCTTTCCTCAACCTCGAAGGATAAGGTATATTGGGTTGAGATGAAGGCTTTGGGATAGAATTCGCACTCACATCCGTGGGTCGTGGAGGGGTAGAAGTAGAAGGTGGTGGAATTGGAGAAGTAGAAGTTGGAGGAATAGAAGATGGAGGAATTGGAGAAGGAGACTCGTTTTCCTTTGTCACAATCTCCGGTGTAGGTGTAGGAAGTTCGGGTTCCTTTAAACCTTTTCCACTACGAGTGGTGATTGCTTTCATCTCCCCTCTTGGATTAGCAACGGTGTTACTCGGAAGAGAACCCGATCCAGAGGCTTGATTACTTGGGAAGAAACTAGCCATCATGTTCCTCAAGTCATTCGTTTGACTTGCCAAAGTGTTTCTTATCAGCTCAAAGATCATTCCCTTGCTTCACCATATCTGCTTTCATGTTGGCCATTTCCCGCTGAAGATTTTGCACGATTACATCATTAGTCCTCATGTAGGTTTCAACATCTTGGTGTAATGCGGTGGGTTGGTTGGGAGGAGGAGCATGGTAGGCGGGTGGTTGATAAGCAGGTTGTTGGTAAACTTGTTTGTTTCTTTGAGGTGGATATGGGTTTCTTTGGTTTTGATATGGAGTTGGAGCACGTGGTTGGTTTTTATTGTTGCGATTGAGGTTGTTCGTATTTTGTGGGGGAAAACCGGGACGTGAAAGAAAGTTGTTTGAGCAATAGCTGAGCAAGTTGCGGTCACCTTGAGGACGTGCTTGATACCCTCCCGTGGAATAGTTACCGTTGGCGGCATACACATTTTCCGGATTGTCATGAGTCGAAGGACAATCGGTGTATGAGTGAGATCCCCCGCATATATCACATGATTGAGTCATAGCATTGGCTTGGGCAGTGATAGCTTTGGTATTATTAGCGGCTTTGAGAGCAAGTGATTCAACAAGCGAAGTAAGCTTATCAAGTCTCTTGTCGCTCTCATTAGTGCTAGAACTAGCCACGTTGGTCCGAACACTCTTGGTTTGCACTCTAGACTTGTTCTCAATAATATCCCAAGCGGCATTAGCAGACTTAACCAAAAGATTACCCCCCGAGGCACTATTTACTGAATCTTGGTCATTCATGCTTAAACCATTGTAAAAAGTATTAACTTGGTGCACATTGGTAAAACCATGTTGTGGACACTTTCTTAAAAGTTCTTTAAAACGGTCCCAAGATTCACTAAAAGTCTCATCGTACTTTTGTTCAGAAGTAATGATTTCATTCCGCAAAGCGGTAGTACGAGAGGGTGGGAAAAAGTAGTTTATGAATTTGGTCTCTAAGTCCGTCCACGTAAGAATACTTTGTGGCGGTTCCTTATTAAGCCAATGTCGGGCTTGTCCCTCTAACGAGAAAGGAAAAAGTGGCAAGCGAATTACCTCTTGTGAAACCCCATTTAATTTGACCGTATTCGTGAGTTGAAGGAACCTTTTGATGTGGTCATGAGGATCATCAATGGTACGCCCCAAGAATTGTTGAGCAGAGACCATTTGAATAAAGCCGGATTTGAGCTCAAAGTTGTTGGCTCCAATCGCGGGTATGAAAATAGCATCGTGGTTGCCCTCTACATGTGCTTGCAAGAGTTCGATCATAGGACGATTGTCCGGTAGAGGTTCATTGTTGTTATTATTCATGTTGTTTTGAGGTGGATTATTATTCTTGTTGTGTACACCGGCCATGTCTAAGTTATCGAGAGTCTCGGGCTCGGGATAAGACATTGATCGTGTACGCATGCACCTGCAAAAGAACTAACAAAGCAGAAATATTTTTTTGGTTTTTTTATGTTTTTTAATTTTTTTTGTATTTTTGAAAATTTTATATTTTTTAGGATTTTTGAAAATTTTAAAGCAAGAAAAATAACGTTCAAAGATGAACGGATCCCAAAATCCAACGCGTCTTTCACTAAAAACCGTTAATCTTAACGAAAAGAGCCGGCAGCGGCGCCATTTGATAACTGAGATTTTACTAGGTTCAATTAAGTTCTCGGTATCATCTCGAATCGATCACGGTTCAAAGTGGAATAGTTGTTCTTGGTAACTAAAAAGGGGATTGGTTTTCTAATCTACTAAAAAGGATTAAATGCGTAAAGTGATAAACATTTAAACAAAAAACAGTTAATAAAATAAAGCTTGAATTAAGATTAAACAATTAAACAATAAAACAGAAACAGTAAAATACCCCTTACTGAAAAATGCTTGATTCGGAATGTAGTTCTTGATCCGGAATATAACCTTTATTCTGAATATATCAGACAAAAACCTTCATCCGGAATATTCCTTGATCTGGAATAAAATGACAAAAACCCTTGATTCGGAATAACAACTGATCCGGAATACTTGCTTGATCTGGAATAACACTTTACTCGGAATAAAAATCCTTCATTCGGAAAATCTTACTCATGCGGAATAATTAACAAAAACACTTCATTCGGAATGTGGCTTCATCCGGAATATTTGTTGATTCGGAATATTGGGAATTAAGAACTCATTCGGAATAATTTGCTCATGCGGAAAAAATAAAGAAGACAAACTTTATCCGGAATAATTAAGATTTTGCTTCATCCGGAATAAATATTGAAAAGCTTCATCCGGAATAAATATTCATCAGGAATAAATGGTTGATTCGGAATGTTTGACTGATCCGGAATAATTAACGAGAATTGCTTCGTTCGGAATAATTGTTGCTCATTCGGAATAATCAAGAAAAGGCTTCAATCGGAATAAATTAAATTCATCCGGAATATTTTTACTAACCCTTCATCCGGAATAAATTGTTTTCATTCGGAATCTGGGCAAGTCTTAAAGACAAAGAACAATAAAATATCAACAACACGATTTTAAGCCAAAATCCACCAAGTTTTTAACCAAAACTTAAACCAATTTAACCACTAATAATTTACTAATGATAAACATCAATCCAAAACAATAAAAACACAAAACCCACTTACTTTTAAAGATCAAAACCAATAAAATGAAAACTAAGAACTTTGAATCAACATGAAAAGGAAGAACAAGATGAAATGGAAACTTGATATTAAAATATTAAGGTTTAATAAACAAAATGAAAGATCAAACTTACAAGATTTAACAAGGAATCAATAAAAATCACCAAACACCTTAAGGGTGTTGGTTCCCTACGAAATAGGAGAAGAGAAAACAGAAAAGAAAAACTAGTTCTAATGTGTGGGAAGGGATCTCTATTTATAGGCCATGGACTTGGTTGGTGAGTGGGCTTTCTTCCTTTCTTTTTGTCTTCTCGTCTTTTCAGAAAAGTTGACGTTTTCGATTCTGATTCAGGATTTGTCGATGAATAAATTCAACTCGTCTTTTAATTTCTTTTTTTAATAGACTTGAATTCTTCGACATATGTAAATCTTCCATCTTTGGTCCTTTTCTTCGATAAATCTTCAAATAGGCCCGTTGACTTCAAATCTTTTGCATCTCTTAGACTATAGACTTCGTCTTTTCGTCTTTTTCTTCGATAAAACCCGTGCAATCCCATGTTTTCTTCAATATTTATCCGGTTGGCTCTGAAAACACAACAAACACACAAACCACGCATAATTCCAAACAAATGACATTAAATACGCGTTTTTTTCTTGTTTTAGCAAGAAATAAGTGGTAAAGGGATGGGTGTTTTCACACCTATCAGTGATATTATGCCAATATAATATAAAACAATGTTTGGATAAGTGTCGTTTTTTGGTTTAGAGAGAAAAAATAAAAAGAAAGATTTACACTACGGTTATACTACGACGTGAAACGTAAAACGATGACGTAAATTACGTAAAATGCGACGAAATTAAAAATTAAAGCTAAAAGTTAATTAAAAATTAAAACTAGGTCTAAAATAATATAAATAAGAATAAATATTCAATAAATAAATGTTAAAACATTTTATTAATTAAATATTCAATTTTAAATGCTAATTAAAGCTCTAAAATTAAATATAATTAACAAAAAGCCCAAAATATTGTTTTATCAAACTAATATCTTATCTATATTAATTAAACAAAAAAAGTATTTTTCCTAAATTTTTAAAACCATTTTTCTAATTTTTAAACACTAAAAACACTTTTTAAACTAAAATAATGATTAACAATAATAATATAATGCTAAAATTAATTTAACTTTTTGAAAAATCCTATTTTACTTAACTAAATAGTAGAAAAATAGAAAAAGTTGAAAACAATAAATTTACCACTAAAAGACAAAACAGTTTTGATTAAAACCTAATTAAAACTTAAATTAATTCTAAAAATTCATAAAACAAAGTGAACAGTGAACTTTTTATTCTAAAAATCTTAAAATATAATACTGAAAATTGGAAAACTAGAAAATCTGAAAAAGACAAATTTATTACACTAAAATACAAAAAAACATATTAAATAAAACTAGTTAAGACTTGAATTAAATCTAAAAAATACCAAATGAACAATAAAATAAAATTAAACTTAATGATAATTCTTAAAATAAAATGATAAGCCTAAGAAAATTAAAAACACTGAAAAATGATGAATTTTTATCACTAAAGACAAAAAAACACAAAAAAATGAAAGGGACACTTACTAGGAGTTTTATCCTTATCAGTGGGAAGAATTTTACTAACAGTGGGAAGTTTGTTCCCACTTCTTGGTCACAGAAAACAACAAAGACGATTTTAAGCTTGTTTTATGGGTAATTCTTGGAACAAAGGGCACCCCTACACTCAGTGGAGAGTAGGGAGTCAGTTATAAGCAATAAATACACCAATCCAATACAAGAAAAGCACCAAAACGTTCAAATGTAGTCACTGTATAAAAAAATGAAGTCTGGGCACAACTAGCAAGTACACATCCCTAGATAAGCATATACTCAACCAGATGACAAGATTTCATAACTAAAATCACTAAAACTAACTGGTTATACCCTACTGATTTGTTATGCTACCTTTTACCAAATTTTAACATGCAAAATCTGTATTCTTCACCAAACTTGAAACCAAAAGTGACATTATCCTAACAATAACCAATTGAGCCTGTTTATGCAGATTTTAAGCCAAAGATTTGTCAATTACTTATCTTAAAACCTAATCCCAAACACCCCTTAAAACTTGATAACAAATATTTAACCAAGACTTAGTGAACAAAACTACTTAAATCTGATTTAGACTTACTCTAACATGCATCTAAAACATAAACAAACATAAATCACAGCTTAAACTAACCCTAATCAACTTTTCACAAAACCACCAAAAATCACATAAAGTATAAGAAAGTAAAAGGGTTCAAGCCGGATTACCATACTGGTTTACATCCAAACCAGGTGGGTGGTTGATGCCATCTTCCACTTAGCTACTAATGAGGTCTTTGGGCTTGTTAAGAAGCTGTGGAATGTAGAGAAAAGGTGGGGACTACAACAGTCCTACCACCACAAATATCTTCAAAGGAAATAGGTCTTGTATACCTGCACATATGAAACAAACAGAGAACAAGCAAGGTGCTATAGCAAAAACTGAGTCACAAGCTTTTGTTAGAAGCTTGTGGCTTGGCGTTTGCTACAGTAAACCTAAAAAGAAAACACGATTTTGAAGCTTTTTGAAACACTCAACTTTTAAAACCAAATTTTTTTTAAACTGATTAATAAGAACAAAGATGTAACAATAAGCTATAACCTAGCACTTTAAGCTTAGTTTTTCAGAATAAGCGAAAGATAGCTTATAGCTTATTGGGTCCCAAAATTTTTCTCAACAAAAGTATTTTGAAGAAAACAGATTTTGGTAAACAAAGGATTCAAACTTGCATAAAACTGAAAATGGAACTCTAATAAACTACTAGGAACTCAAAATATTGCAAGGCCCAAAATTTCACTTTAACGATTAAAAAACTGGGGTTTATAAATATTTTGGAACAAAGAATACAACCACATACGACATGTATTTATACAAGTGAAAGGAAAATTCTACTAGCTAAAACCCTGCTACATAAAAGCCCTAAATTGCCCCTTGGAATCTTGAACTTTTGAAATCAGTCAAATGCATCATGTGATTGTCCTTTGTATGCCAGCTGTGATGGATTGATCTTGGCCTTTGAATTTGTACTTTGGGAGAAAGGAATGCATAATAGCTGTTGGATTTCTGCTAGGATTCGAATGTTGCTACAAATGGAGGAGCAGGGGAAAAATGGTGGGGCCATTTGGATGAGCTGGCATCTAAGATGAGAGTGGGGATTGGATGTGTTGAGGGTAAATTAGATTTCTGGTAACTTAGGGGTAAAGCCCCTTTGTTTTTTATGGATAATGGGATTAGGGTTCGTGGTTATGAAGATTGGGATTAGGGAGGTTTTAATCTTGCTTTTGGTTTAAAATATTGTTTCCCACTAATTTTGTTATTAAACAGATTTAAATAAATCTGATATAAAAAAAGTGGTGGTGGATTTGTGACGTGGATGAGGGGAGAGTGGTGATTGGTGGATTGTGTGTAGTGGGGGTACGTGGCATGTGGTGAGTGGTGGGTTTAAGTTATAATGTCTGCCAATTCAGTCCCTCAATTCCCACTTTGTTGTCACTTCATGTTTAAACAACCAACATTCAAATCCCTTTGTTATCAAAGTTTTCTTTTTCCAACTTTTGCAACAAAACCTTTTGAGAAGTATTCACAAGGACCATAAGTGCAATAAATGCATACTTCAAGGGCTCGTCTTGTAATATCTCAACATTTTAGGGACCCAAATGTAATTTTTGAGTTTTTCAAGGGTATAAAATGCGATGTCTTCAAAAGATGAGGGATCAATCTTGACAATCTTCAAAACTTCAAGGGCTTCAATGGAAAATCTTGATTCGGGTCCGGTTCTTTGTGCGGTTTCGTTTCCCGTGTTCGTTTTTGCTTTATTCTTGTGATCTTTTATTGATTTCACGATATCCGTACCTAAAATACACAACGAACAAACACAAGCATATTTTGGGGTATTTTTAAGATATTTTATGCATTTTAAGCCCGATTTGGACGATGAGACTATGTATAATTGCAGTCTCATCACTCCCCCATACTAAACCATTGTCGTTTCCCCACGCAATGCCAGAACTAAGTATCGTAGCACTTCCAAAAGTCATTTTTAAGTGACATTTATTGAAAATGTAAACTTAAATAAACTACTACACGTGTTTTAGAAATAATGTATTGTATTCATCACGATTAAGTGACTTTTAGGGTCAAATAAAAAGAACACGTAAATGCCTCATAGAGATAAGTTCGTCATCCTCGATTTTCACTTGATTCCATGCTAAGCGTGTAACGAGATCATTGTCATTATAAGTTAGCAACACAATCATTACTCATGAGTGTTAATTACGTACTTAGACTCCCTTATTGCTAATTGGTATCTCTTATATTTTATTTTTGTCTTAATGATCACGAGGATGCATTTGACTCATTTTGATATTTTATTAAGGCCGAAAATAAAGTAGCACGGTTTAATTGATAGTTAGCTAAAGGACACGATCTTTTAAAACAGCTTCTCGTAATCTCCTTAAGTTCAAACTTCAAATCTTGGAAGACGTTCTTGAAATAATGGTCTTCTCTTCATATATGGAATTTCTTCACTTGGACCACGACTTCATCATTTTTCATCAATTGTTATTTGGGATTTTAATATACAACGATCCGCCTCCTTTTCGGACTTGGATGTATTTATCCTCATACCTTGTTAGGGTCTTTTTGGATAGACTTCTCAATGATCTTTAGGGGAGTATATTTCTTCTCGTCGTGTGTCTCGATCTTCATATTGATTTTGGAATAATGATACTTCACATCATCTTGGATCTTTAGAAACAAAATGGAGTTCCTCGTACCTTGTTAGGGCCTTATTGGAACTTTGCCAATCTTCGCATCTCGCTTCAATAAGTTATGCCTTGGCTATGAATTATATTCGAACACGAGCAACTTTTAAACGATCTTGGGCTAGAAGATAAGTAACCTTTTAAATCGTACGACCTTACTTATTGAATTTATTTAAACAAAAGCGTGTGTAGAATAAGCTAATAGTTACTACACATGAGATCGTGAAAGATCACGTAACTTATAATTAACTCTATCATTTCTCTTCCCCATTTAAGAGACTTTGCCTAATATAGTTAAGGAGTCGAAGCTAAGTGCTCAACACGCACGGTCGAGTCAAAAATTACTCTTATTCTCACCATCGGAAAACCTACATTCGTGTCTTAAACACATATGAAAAACAAGAAAAAATTTAAAATTTGGCCATTTTTAGCCTTATTTTGCAACAAAACAATAACAAAAAAGATGAATATTGGCTTGCGTGATGACGTAAGCAAGGTGAAGTATCCACTCACCCCATACTAAAACTAACCATTGTCCTCAATGTTTCGAGTCTAGGGGTGAAACACCCCCATACTAGAGACAAAATTCGAATGCTTAATCTCGAGCATGGAAAGGGTAAAAGGAATAACCTAAAATCCGTTTATGAATTATGCTAATAAGATAAACGTTAGAACATAAAAGGATATCATCGGATATCAGAATCTCCAAAGGCAACGATCGAAGCTCGAGGGATCCGTAAAACGAACACGAGAGGCTTCAATGATGACGATGAACCTAATGAATCACAATCACAAACAACCACGGAACAAAGGTTGTAAGAGCACAATTCCCATCGTTACACTATTAGAAAGCGATAATATTTAAAAGGATAAGCATGAGAATCCCCCATGAGGCACCTTGTTTTTTATAACCGAGTCAAAAGCTCGACTCAAATCCCCATAAATGTGATCATTTAGGGATAATCATGGTATGGTCATTTTTGGTAGGCTTACATGATAAACAATGCCCAAAATTACGTGGAGTACTTTAAAAACTCGAAAAACGTATATCGGGGTCAAAGATAGCGTCTTCGTTTTCAGATGAAAGACGAAACAACACTACTTCAACCGAAGCCAAAACCTCAAAGAGGTCAAAGAAAATAGATGAGAAGTAGAAAGGTGGGACAATGGGTGGGGCACTATAATAATGAGCTACTCGAGCTAGACTCACACCAAGCAAATAGATATAATTTCCATTTATTGCATCGGTGGAAGACCGAGTTTTCCCTTTAAAGAAATTCTGGGATTTAATATCTCGTCCTCGGTGGAGAAATGTAAGGGAACATAAGGGGCTTCCCCCACACTAAAACCACACACACACACTCGTAAAAAGGAGTAGACAAGGTGGTAGCACTCATAAAACGCGGTGATGACGGAGTTAAACTTGTAGAAAGATCTTTTAAACCAATTTTAAAATCTTTTCCTTTTTCATCGTTTAAAAACTCTTTATGAAAACTAGATTTGATGATGTCGAAAATATCTGGCATTTCAAAATCAAGATTAGTCACGCTAAGAATCCTCACATTTAAGTTGCGATTAGGGGGTGGTGGATTGTATAAGTTCTCAAAACGTTTGTCAACAAAGAACACTGCCCCTCGGGGTCAACATATTCGTCATCCTCATGACCGTGAATCTCATTGATTTCTTTATCGTAAATAGGCTTATCGAATCAAGTTCTTCATAATCCTCATTAATTATATTTGAAATTATCTCGAAAAGATCACGATCAAGCACAAAATCATCATTCATAAGGGAGGAGTGTTGATTAGGTAACTCCTCATGAACGTGATAAACGCCATTCTCATTTGAGGAGTATTGATCAGGTAACTCCTCGAGAATGGGATTTTTGGTCACGTGAGTTGGTTCGTTATCGAAAATAAGACGTTCCAACTCATTAAGTTCATCCTCAATTTTAGAAAAATCGACCTCACTCGTATGTGGAAGTGGAGGAAAAAGAGCTAGCTCTCGTTCGATAATTTCCTCAATCACGGGATCGAACTCCTAATCATCGTACTTACCACACTTAGAATTATTTTTAGGAGAATCAAAAATTTCATGTGGATTTTTAAGCACGTGATCAATCTCGACAAAATCTCCATCGTCATCGTCAAAGAAAGAGCCGATGTGAGCACTCACAACCATGGTCTTACAAGCCCTAGGGCTATGCTTAGGTGACTTTTCTATGATGAGAGGATCGATGTCTGATAAAACCTTTAGCCTCAACGGGTGTTGGGCTAGGAAATGGAGGCACTTCAATGGAATTAGAAATTGAAGCCTCAAAGACGTGGTCCTTCGAAGGTGGTGAAGACGAGTCCATATTGGTCATTTTCGTGATGGCACTAACGTCGCCCCTCGGAATTGGTTGTTCACTTGTTTCACCGAATATATCCGAAAATGATTTTTCATCCATAAATTTATGAATATCCTTTTGAATTAAGTAAACGTATTCTTTATCATTAAAATCTTCATCTTTAAAACCGTTTATTTTCATCCTTTCAAAACATGAATCTAATCTCATTTTTTCCGCTAAAGTATGAGATTTGATATTGTTAAATTTTCAAATACCGGGTTTTGAAACCTCGGTTTTATCATGATAATTTGAAACTTGGAATTTATTCGGGAAAAGTCCATTTGTTCCTCCCCATATCTCATAGTAAGTTTCCCACCGTGGACGTCGATTAAGGCTCGAGCCGTCGATAAAAAGGGTCGACCTAAAACAATGGGACATTTAGGATCACACTCATAATCGGATATGACGAAGTCCGTGGGAAAAACAAACTTTCCAATCCTAACATAGACATCCTCGGCTATTCCAATTGGTTCTAAAGGTGTACAATTTGCTAGCTCGATAGTCATGTTTGGGGGGGTAAGACTAGGAAATCTCATCAATTTCCAAAGAGAATGTTCTAAAGGTGTACAATTTGCTAGCTCGATATTCATGTTTGTGTGGGTAAGACTAGGCAATCTCATCAATTTCCAAAGAATATGTGGCATAAGATTGATGCTAGCACCTAAATCGGCAAGGGCTAAACATCCCTCAATCTCAGAAAAATCACAAGGTAGTAGAAATTGGCCCGGATCCTCTTCCTTTCTCGGCATATGCCTTTTGGGTTTTTTAAGAAGGATCGATGCAGAATTTTCTTCAAGGGTTACTTGGGTAAGGTCGATAAAACTCTCTTTTTGAACCGTGGATGGAATTCGAGGTATACGAGGGTGTGTACTCTTTTCCTTGGTCGCCACGTTCACCCCATCGACTTTAGCACATGAATGCGTCTTAGAAGTCGAGGGTTGAGAAGAAGGAACAACTCTAAATCCATCAAGGTTAGGGGTAATCACACGACTTTTCTCACGAGACGAGGAGGCTTTACATTGTTCCTTCGGATTTGCAACGGTGTCACTAGGCAACGAACTCGATGACGCACCCGAGGCTCTTTTCGATGACGCACCCGAGGCTCAATCTTCGTGTTTTGATTTTTCAAAGTATTAGAAAATTCGTTTTTCAAATACTAATTTGTCCCTCTAAACATCTCATATTAGCCTCATTCATTTTCATATATTCTTGAAAATCGTTTGACGA
The DNA here is from genome assembly GCA_025667525.1 of Glebionis coronaria. NCBI lineage: Eukaryota > Viridiplantae > Streptophyta > Magnoliopsida > Asterales > Asteraceae > Glebionis > Glebionis coronaria. Next base: position 208,380 of record JANFOE010001407.1, read on the forward strand.
ACTATTTTGATTAGCATTAAAGTTCCCTTGGTTTTGATTACTTCTTTGAAAATTTCCTTGATTACCATTTGAAAAATTGTTACCTTGATTAGCGTTGTTTGAAAAGTTCGAGTTTTGATTGTTGTTATCTCGATTTTTCCAACTTAAATTTCGACCTTGATTATAACCTTGATTTTGAAAATTCCCTTGTTGATTATTTCCTTGAAAATTGTTTCGGTTTTGATTAAAATTATTGCCATGATAATTTCCTTGTGATGGACCCGCGTTATTTTAATTTTGAAAATTGTTGTTTAACGCGTTAACACTCGACGTTTGGCCATCCGTAGCCGCACACTCGTAATAATTATGAGGTCCACCACATAACGTACACGATGCCTCAACCGCTTTCACCGTAGCGGGAGCGTCTTTCTTTTGCGTCTTAATGAGAAAAGACGTAAACACATTCGTCAACTTATCGACTTTCGCATCAACCCTATCACTGTCGCGATTAGAATTACTAACATTGGCGACATTGGAAACACTCGGTGCGTTGCGGAGTTGGTAAACCTTGGATTGATTCTCAATAATCATTAATGCATCTTTTGGAGTTTTACACAAAAAGTTGCCACCGGCGGCGGAATTCAACGAATCTTGTTCTTGAAAACTAAGACCGTTGTAAAACGTATCGATTTGGTGCAACTCGAAAAATCCATGGTGAGGACATTGCCTAAGCAATTCCTTAAAGCTATCCCACGCGTCTCGAAATGATTTATTCGGTTTTTGCTCAAATCTCGTAATCTCGTTTTTGAAAAACGTCGTCTTAGACGGTGGGAAAAAATGATTAACGAACATGGAAACGAGATCCTTCCACGTAATTATGGAATTAGGTGGCTCTTTCTCGTACCAATCTATGGCGGCACCATCGAGCGAGTACGGAAAAAGCATAATCTTGACGACATCGGTGTCGACGTTCTTAAACTTGCTCGTGGCCAAAAGACGATCAAAATTTCGAATGTAATCGTGAGGATTATCCGCCTCACGACCTTGAAACTTCGTAGCTTGAATCAACGAAAGCATTCTTCTCTTAATCTCAAAATTCTCCGCTTCAATAGCGGAAATTACGATCGCGTCTCCATAACCCTCGGTGGGCGCTTGGAGCAATTCCATTATCGAACGATTGTCGGCCATCTCGTCTACAGTCTCTTCAACAACGATATTAGGAACGTCGGTTTCTAATTCTCGTCTACGTCATCGATTCCTTCGATTTCGATTGCGTCGATTCGAAGCGTCGCTAGAATTAGAATCATCCTTCGATCAAGTGCGCATGCACTAAGCATAGAATGGGGGGGTGGTAGCAAAGAAGATTCTTTTTACGGTTTTTCGATTTTTCAATTTTTTTGGTTTTTGATTGTTTTTTAATTTTTTTTTGGATTTTGGTGTATTACGTAGACTCAAATATAGAAATGTCTCCTCGAATCAATTTCTCGATTAAAGGAGCCTCAAGGAATGAAAACGATCACGTTGAGTGAACGCCTTCGATGACTTTAGAACGTTGGTGGAACACCAAACGTTCAAGAGGGTTTCATCTTGAAAACAAGCAAACATATACGTAGATATACTTGGGCGGCAAACCCTCGATTAGCCCTTTTTCTCAAAACACGCACAAGCAACTGGGGAAAACGAGGCGGTGCTAAGCACTTAAGAGCCTTTTTCCCTTAGGTCGTGAAATACAACCGCGTTATACCCACCTTATAGTTTGTGTTAATCAAAATTAAGCATCACCAAAGTATTTATCTATTTTGCCTTTTGATTTTTGCTTTGGATTCGAATACAATAATTGAGTGATGAAATCCCAATTAAGATTACGTTTTCACGCGTTTGGAGATATTATAAATTTATTGTGATTCGTATACAATATATTAATAATATTCACAAAGTAAACGAAAACAAATATATCTACAATATAGTAAAATGATTGTTTTGTGTTTAATTTAGGAAAACTAAACACGATTTATTTGGATACTATAATATAATAGAGAAAAATAACAAAAATGAGTATGTACGTTATATACACTTTCCAAAAATTGAAAAGCAAAAACGCACTACTCACACAAAAAAGATATATATATATATATATATATATATATATATATATATATATATATATATATATATATATATATATATATATATATATATATATATATATATATATATATATATATATATATATATATATATATATATATATATATATATATATATATATATATATATATATATATATATATATATATATATATGGCTATACACACCTCCCCGACAGTGACACCAAAATTTATGTAAGTAAAAATACGTTTTTAGGAAAAAGACGTATAATGCGTGCAAGTATTAAGTTATACGATTTAGGAAAACTGTAAAACCGATAAATGCGAGTTCGTTCTCGGCGGAGGTGTGTGATGTTATGCCAATATATTATAAAACAATGTTTGGATTAATGTCGTTTTTGGTTTTGAGAGAAAAAATAAAAAGACGAGTTACACTACGGTTATACTACGACGTAAAACGTAAAATGATGGTAAATTACGTAAAACCCGAAGAAATAAAAAATTTAAGCTAAAAATTAACTAAAAATTTAAAATAAGTCTAAAATAATGTAAATAAAAATAAAAATTCAATAAATAAATTATAAAACCTTTTATTAATTAAATATTCAATTTTAAATGCGAATTAAAGCCCTAAAATTAAATATAATTAACAAAAATCCCAAAATATTATTTATCAAACTAATATATTACTTATATTAATTAAACACCAAAAAGTATTTTTTATAAATTTTTAAAACCATTTTTCTATTTTTTTAAAACACTAAAAACACTTTTTAAACTAAAATAATGATTGAAAATAATAAAATAATGCTAAAATTAATTTAACTTTTTGAAAAATCCTATTTTACTTAACCAAATAGTAGAAAAATAGAAAAAGTTGAAAATAATAAATTTTACCACTAAAAGACAAAATAGTTTTGATTAAAACCTAATTAAAACTTAAATTAATTCTAAAATTCATAAGATAAATTGAACAGCGAACTTTTTATTCTAAAAATATTAAAATATATTACTGAAAATGGGAAAATTGGAAAATCTGAAAAAGACAACTTTTTTTACACTAAAAGACAAAAACAAATTAAATAAAACTAGTTAAAACTTGAATTAAATCTAAAAAATACCAAATGAACAGTAAAATAAAATTAAACTTAATGAAAATTCTTAAAATAAAATAATAAGCCTAAGAAAATTAAAAACACTAAAAAATGATGAATTTTTATCACTAAAGACAAAAAACACAAAAAATGAAAGGGGCAATTGCTGGGAGTTTTGTCCTTATCCCCAGCAGTGGGAAGAATTCTGCTAACAGTAGGAAGTTTATTCCCACTACTTGGTCACAGAAAACAACAAAGACAATTTTGAGCTTGTTTTGTGGGTAATCCTTGGAACAAAGGACACCCCTACACTCAGTGGAGTGTAGGGAGTCAGTTATTAGCAATAAACACACCAATCCAATACAAGAAAAGCACCAAAATGTTCAAATGCAGTCACTGTATAAAAAAAATGAAGTCTGGGCACTATTTGTTGAACTACTGTGCAATTGGGTGAGTTTCAATCTACCAAAACTTGATCGATATACTACCAAACCACAACTAGCAAGTACACAGCCCTAGATAAGCATATACTCTACCAGATGACAAGATTTCATGACAAAAAACACTAAAACAAACTTGTTATACCCTACTGATTTTTTATGCTAACTTTTACCAAATTTTAACATGCAAAATCTGTATTCTTCTATCAAACTTGAAACCAAAAGTGACACTATCCTAACACTAACCAATTGAGCCTGTTTAAGAAATTTTAAGCCAAAGATTTGTCAATTACTTGTCTTAAAACCTAATCCCAAACACCCTTAAAACTTGATAACAAATATTTAACCAAGACTTAGTGAACAAAACTACTTAAATCTGATTTAGACTTACTCTAACATGCATCTAAAACATAAACAAACATAAATCACAGCTTAAACTGACCTTAATCAACTTTTCACAAAACCACCAAAAATCACATAAAGTATAAGAAAGTAAAAGGGTTCAAGCCGGATTACCGTACTGGTTTACATCCAAACCAAGTGGATGGCTGATGCCGTCTTCCACTTAGCTACTAATGAGGTCTTTTGGGCTTGTTAAGAAGCTGTTGAATGTAGGGAAAAGGTGGCGACTACAACAGTCCTAGCACCACAAATATCTTCAAAGGAAATAGGTCTTGTATACCTTTACATATGAAACAAACAGAGAACAAGCAAGGTGCTATAGCAAAATCTGAGTCACAAACTTTTGTCAGAAGCTTGTGGCTTGGCGTTTGCTATAGTAAACCTAAAAAGAAAACAAGATTTTTAAAGCTTTTTGAAACATTCAACTTTTAAAACCAAATTTTGTACAAACTGATTAATAAGAACAAAGATGTAACAATAAGCTATAACCTAGCACTTTGAGCTTAGTTTGTCAGAATAAGACAAACATAGCTTATAGCTTATTGGGTCACAAATTTTTTTCAACAAAAGTATTCTGAAGAAAACAGATTCTAGTAAACAAAGGATTTGAACTTGCATAAAACTGAAAATGGAACTCTAATAAACTACTTAGAACTCAAAATATTGAAAGGCCCAAAATTTCACTTTAACTATTAAAAAAATAGGGTTTAAAAAAATTCTGGAACAAAGAATACACCCACATACGGCATGTATTTATACAACTGAAAGGAAAATTCTAGTAGCTAAAACCCTACTACATAAAAGCCCTAAATTGCCCCTTGGAGTCTTGAACTTTTGAAATCAGACAAATGCATCATGTGATTGTCCTTTGTATGCTAGCTGTGATAGATTGATCTTGGCCTTTGAATTTGTACTTTGGGAGCAAGGAATGCAAAATAGCTATTGGATTTCTGCTAGGATTCAAATGTTGCTAAAAATGGAGGAGCAGGGGAACCATGGTGGGGCCATTTGGATGAGCTGGCATCCAAGATGAGAGTGGGGTTTGATGAGTTGAGGGTAAATTAGAGTTCTGGTAACTTAGGGGTAAAACCCCTTTGCTTTTGGTGGATAATGGGATTAGGATTCGTGGTTATGAAGACTGGGATTAGGGAGGTTTTAATCTTGTTTTTGGTTTAAAAATATTGTTTCCCACTAGTTTTGTTATTAAACAGATTTAAATAAATCTGATATAAAAAATGGTGGTGGATTTGTGACGTGGATGAGGGGAGAGTGGTGATTGGTGGATTGTGTATAGTGGGGGCACGTGGCATGTGGTGAGTGGTGGGTTTAAGTTATAATGTCTGCCCAATTCAGTCCCTCAATTCCCACTTTGTAGTCACTTCATGTTTAAACAGCCAACACTCAAATCCCTCTGTTATCAAAGTTTTATTTTTTCAACTTTTGCCACAAAACTTTTGAGAAGTATTCACAAGGACCATAAGTGTAATAAATGCATACTTCAAGGGCTCTTCTTGTAATATCTCAACATTTTAGGGACCCAAATGCGATTTTTGAGTTTTGCAAGGGTATAAAATGCCAAGTCTTCAAAAGATGAGGGACCAATCTTGACAATCTTCAAAACTTCAAGGACTTCAATGGTAGATCATGATTCGGGTCCGGTTCTTTATGCGGCTTCATTTCCCGTGTTTGTTTTTGCTTGATTCTTGTGATCTTTTGTTGATTTCACGATATCCGTACCTAAAATACACAATGCACAAACACAAGCATATTTTGGGGTATTTTTATAATATTTTAATCATTTTAAACCCGATTTGGACGTTGAGACTATGTATAATTGCAGTCTTATCAGTTACAAAAGTGCAAGGACCATCCCTATAAAGAAACTTTAATGTAAATATCGTCCTTATGAGGAAAATTCTTGCGACGAAACCTTCTAAATGGCTAACATTAAGGATGAAAATTTGCGAAATAGTTTTATTTTAGGATAATATGATCACTTTCAAAATATTTAGGACGAAACATGAAAAATGACCTATCCTAAAGGACGATTTATGCAATTCTCTCTTAATTGTAAGTACGTTCATTCAATTTCAACTATTTATTTCTAGGGTTCTTATTTTCATAATTGAGGATTTTTAAAATCAATGTTGAATTAAAACCTTGCTAAGAATGTGAGATGACATGTTTATATTACTATCATTCCTTTGGTTCAAGTTCATTGAGATTTAACTAAAACCCACTTGTAGAACAATCCGAATTTTAACTAAATAGTTTTGGTTAAATGATGGAATTGATATGAATTCATGAACAAAATTAGTAATTTCATTGTTAATACTCACTTAAAAATATTTTTGACAAACCTTTGTTCGAGTTCATGATTGATTTTACATAGCTCATATGTTCTAGTCAATGATGAATTGAGTTCATTGTGAAGATGATAATGATAAGGATTAAACCTTTTTTTATAAAGAAATTGACTAAACACACTCTCATGGGTTTGAATTTTAAGTCACTATGTAACAATAAGAGTAATTGGAACTATATTTGTTTTATGTTTAGGTACTTGATCATGCATTTGGAAACTCATAAAGATCATGAGAAAACTAGAGAATACATGCCTAATATTTCCTCCTCGTGCCAATCTCGTTCTCTAAAAAAAAATTTCGGTCTCTAGAATCTCGAGTTTTCATGAAGGACGTATTTGTCCCTTCTAATTTCCTTGGACTTGACTTCATTCGATTCATGTTCAAATCCATTGGCTCTGACTGCTTGCTTGACATGGGTGAGACAATCTTTCCTTCCTTTATAATTGAATTCTTTAGCTCATACACATTAATATGCATCAATAATGGTCTATCGATAAGATTTTCCATCAAGGGGAAAACCTTTTTATACACTCTTTAAGAATTTGGAAAAATTCTCAAAGTTCCATACAAAGGCCAATGTAGGTTCACCGATGCTTGGAGTATCAACTCTTTAGAATCAGCCTCTATTGATGTGCATTATGTAACCGAGCTACCTTCACCTTCGGCCATTTCTTGTGCCATTTCCAAACCTCATGAACATCCTATTCTTGGTAAACTTGAAGGAGAAATTCGTTCTCTCACTCCTTGGTAATTACTCACTAGCGATCTTAATGATTTTATGATCCCTTGGGCCGAAATCATTAGGAAAAATGAAATGTGTCTCGGTGGTGATCGCAACCATGTGCCTGCTTGTCTTGCACATATGTTGTATTGTTATGCAACTTCCACCCCATACAACCTTGCATTTTTCATAGATAGAAGAATTAAATATGTTCTCGTTAAGTCGCATTCAAGTCTCCTCTTTGCTATGATTTTCTCACGCCTTCTTAGAAGAACTCTCCTTGACTTTCCACCTTTAAATGCTTCATCATTTCACTTTGTTGATCGTGTTATGCTTCTCGTTGAAGGGAACCTCTCACTTGAACCCAAGCATGATTCAAATGAAGATGGAAATGTCCTTCAAGAGAACTCTCACATCTTTGATGTCTCTCCTTTGAACTATAATGACACTATGTCATCTACCATCTCTCAATTGTCATCTCTAGAAATGATTCCGACTATGAATCTATCTTAAGCATCGTCTTCTAGAATATCTAAGGAATGGATCAAGATAATAGAGAAATGTTCTTGAATGAAAGTGCGTTGAAGCATTGCTCATGGTTGTTACCACGTGTGTTTCTTGGACTTATCTATATTTCTTGTTTTTAGAATTTAGTGTTATCTAACTAATACTTTGTGTTTAGATTACTAGATACTTTTAATCCTGATTCGTTCATCTTGTCGATCTTTCGACGTGCATGACTTTGTGCAATTTATGTGTTAGTTAGCTTTCTAGATTTTGGTTAATAGTGTGCTTTGGCTTGATAAATTATTGTGAAAAAATCAGGGCTTTTGAAAATCGCTGGATAATCCGTTTTTGAGGCCACTGTCCATGGTTCCTTAAAGACTGGCGGTTCCTTAGTGATAATGAACAGCAGTCCTATTTAAGGAACCGCAGGCTCTAGTTTTGACAGAATCTTTGCTTTACACTATTTTCTCTAAATATTTGTAAACATTGATGAATTTTTTGCTAAAAGACCAGCTTTTTCCCAAATTAGCCTACCTAATTTCATTATTCATCAAAATGATTTTTAAACCATTACTAGTTGGATCATCTCCTCTCCTTCTTAAACCTCCGTTGGTTAATCTTCTTCTTCGTCGTCCGAACCTTCTTCTAAACCTAGACACACAACCATGATGTCCACAAGATCGTCAAATTCTCCCAAACAATCCTCATCCAAAAGAAACCTTAAGTTCAAGTTCAAGTTTCCTAAACTTGGTTCTTTATATTTTCATACACCCAAGAGTGAGATTTCTCCGATTCTCATCTCTTCATCACTATCACCACCTCTTGCACCATGCAAGACAAGATCAACTCATGGTACTAACCATTCTCATGGTTCTACCTCCTCTTCATTCCAATCTAGGATACATGAGTTGTCCTCACCTTTCACTTTTAGTCCTCTCTTGGATGTGAACCCTCAACCTCTTCAAAATATTCCTATTTGAAACGATTTTATTAAGCCTTTGGTTACCTCTCCTTTCACTCCACCAAAAATGAAAGGGGCAATTGCTGGGAGTTTTGTCCTTATCCCCAGCAGTGGGAAGAATTCTGCTAACAGTAGGAAGTTTATTCCCACTACTTGGTCACAGAAAACAACAAAGACAATTTTGAGCTTGTTTTGTGGGTAATCCTTGGAACAAAGGACACCCCTACACTCAGTCGAGTGTAGGGAGTCAGTTATTAGCAATAAACACACCAATCCAATACAAGAAAAGCACCAAAATGTTCAAATGCAGTCACTGTATAAAAAAAATGAAGTCTGGGCACTATTTGTTGAACTACTGTGCAATTGGGTGAGTTTCAATCTACCAAAACTTGATCGATATACTACCAAACCACAACTAGCAAGTACACAGCCCTAGATAAGCATATACTCTACCAGATGACAAGATTTCATGACAAAAAACACTAAAACAAACTTGTTATACCCTACTGATTTTTTATGCTAACTTTTACCAAATTTTAACATGCAAAATCTGTATTCTTCTATCAAACTTGAAACCAAAAGTGACACTATCCTAACACTAACCAATTGAGCCTATTTAAGAAATTTTAAGCCAAAGATTTGTCAATTACTTGTCTTAAAACCTAATCCCAAACACCCTTAAAACTTGATAACAAATATTTAACCAAGACTTAGTGAACAAAACTACTTAAATCTGATTTAGACTTACTCTAACATGCATCTAAAACATAAACAAACATAAATCACAGCTTAAACTGACCTTAATCAACTTTTCACAAAACCACCAAAAATCACATAAAGTATAAGAAAGTAAAAGGGTTCAAGCCGGATTACCGTACTGGTTTACATCCAAACCAAGTGGATGGCTGATGCCGTCTTCCACTTAGCTACTAATGAGGTCTTTTGGGCTTGTTAAGAAGCTGTTGAATGTAGGGAAAAGGTGGCGACTACAACAGTCCTAGCACCACAAATATCTTCAAAGGAAATAGGTCTTGTATACCTTTACATATGAAACAAACAGAGAACAAGCAAGGTGCTATAGCAAAATCTGAGTCACAAACTTTTGTCAGAAGCTTGTGGCTTGGCGTTTGCTATAGTAAACCTAAAAAGAAAACAAGATTTTTAAAGCTTTTTGAAACATTCAACTTTTAAAACCAAATTTTGTACAAACTGATTAATAAGAACAAAGATGTAACAATAAGCTATAACCTAGCACTTTGAGCTTAGTTTGTCAGAATAAGACAAACATAGCTTATAGCTTATTGGGTCACAAATTTTTTTCAACAAAAGTATTCTGAAGAAAACAGATTCTAGTAAACAAAGGATTTGAACTTGCATAAAACTGAAAATGGAACTCTAATAAACTACTTAGAACTCAAAATATTGAAAGGCCCAAAATTTCACTTTAACTATTAAAAAAATAGGGTTTAAAAAAATTCTGGAACAAAGAATACACCCACATACGGCATGTATTTATACAACTGAAAGGAAAATTCTAGTAGCTAAAACCCTACTACATAAAAGCCCTAAATTGCCCCTTGGAGTCTTGAACTTTTGAAATCAGACAAATGCATCATGTGATTGTCCTTTGTATGCTAGCTGTGATAGATTGATCTTGGCCTTTGAATTTGTACTTTGGGAGCAAGGAATGCAAAATAGCTATTGGATTTCTGCTAGGATTCAAATGTTGCTAAAAATGGAGGAGCAGGGGAACCATGGTGGGGCCATTTGGATGAGCTGGCATCCAAGATGAGAGTGGGGTTTGATGAGTTGAGGGTAAATTAGAGTTCTGGTAACTTAGGGGTAAAACCCCTTTGCTTTTGGTGGATAATGGGATTAGGATTCGTGGTTATGAAGACTGGGATTAGGGAGGTTTTAATCTTGTTTTTGGTTTAAAAATATTGTTTCCCACTAGTTTTGTTATTAAACAGATTTAAATAAATCTGATATAAAAAATGGTGGTGGATTTGTGACGTGGATGAGGGGAGAGTGGTGATTGGTGGATTGTGTATAGTGGGGGTACGTGGCATGTGGTGAGTGGTGGGTTTAAGTTATAATGTCTGCCCAATTCAGTCCCTCAATTCCCACTTTGTAGTCACTTCATGTTTAAACAGCCAACACTCAAATCCCTCTGTTATCAAAGTTTTATTTTTTCAACTTTTGCCACAAAACTTTTGAGAAGTATTCACAAGGACCATAAGTGTAATAAATGCATACTTCAAGGGCTCTTCTTGTAATATCTCAACATTTTAGGGACCCAAATGCGATTTTTGAGTTTTGCAAGGGTATAAAATGCCAAGTCTTCAAAAGATGAGGGACCAATCTTGACAATCTTCAAAACTTCAAGGACTTCAATGGTAGATCATGATTCGGGTCCGGTTCTTTATGCGGCTTCATTTCCCGTGTTTGTTTTTGCTTGATTCTTGTGATCTTTTGTTGATTTCACGATATCCGTACCTAAAATACACAATGCACAAACACAAGCATATTTTGGGGTATTTTTATAATATTTTAATCATTTTAAACCCGATTTGGACGTTGAGACTATGTATAATTGCAGTCTTATCAGTTACAAAAGTGCAAGGACCATCCCTATAAAGAAACTTTAATGTAAATATCGTCCTTATGAGGAAAATTCTTGCGACGAAACCTTCTAAATGGCTAACATTAAGGATGAAAATTTGCGAAATAGTTTTATTTTAGGATAATATGATCACTTTCAAAATATTTAGGACGAAACATGAAAAATGACCTATCCTAAAGGACGATTTATGCAATTCTCTCTTAATTGTAAGTACGTTCATTCAATTTCAACTATTTATTTCTAGGGTTCTTATTTTCATAATTGAGGATTTTTAAAATCAATGTTGAATTAAAACCTTGCTAAGAATGTGAGATGACATGTTTATATTACTATCATTCCTTTGGTTCGAGTTCATTGAGATTTAACTAAAACCCACTTGTAGAACAATCCGAATTTTAACTAAATAGTTTTGGTTAAATGATGGAATTGATATGAATTCATGAACAAAATTAGTAATTTCATTGTTAATACTCACTTAAAAATATTTTTGACAAACCTTTGTTCGAGTTCATGATTGATTTTACATAGCTCATATGTTCTAGTCAATGATGAATTGAGTTCATTGTGAAGATGATAATGATAAGGATTAAACCTTTTTTTATAAAGAAATTGACTAAACACACTCTCATGGGTTTGAATTTTAAGTCACTATGTAACAATAAGAGTAATTGGAACTATATTTGTTTTATGTTTAGGTACTTGATCATGCATTTGGAAACTCATAAAGATCATGAGAAAACTAGAGAATACATGCCTAATATTTCCTCCTCGTGCCAATCTCGTTCTCTAAAAAAAAATTTCGGTCTCTAGAATCTCGAGTTTTCATGAAGGACGTATTTGTCCCTTCTAATTTCCTTGGACTTGACTTCATTCGATTCATGTTCAAATCCATTGGCTCTGACTGCTTGCTTGACATGGGTGAGACAATCTTTCCTTCCTTTATAATTGAATTCTTTAGCTCATACACATTAATATGCATCAATAATGGTCTATCGATAAGATTTTCCATCAAGGGGAAAACCTTTTTATACACTCTTTAAGAATTTGGAAAAATTCTCAAAGTTCCATACAAAGGCCAATGTAGGTTCACCGATGCTTGGAGTATCAACTCTTTAGAATCAGCCTCTATTGATGTGCATTATGTAACCGAGCTACCTTCACCTTCGGCCATTTCTTGTGCCATTTCCAAACCTCATGAACATCCTATTCTTGGTAAACTTGAAGGAGAAATTCGTTCTCTCACTCCTTGGTAATTACTCACTAGCGATCTTAATGATTTTATGATCCCTTGGGCCGAAATCATTAGGAAAAATGAAATGTGTCTCGGTGGTGATCGCAACCATGTGCCTGCTTGTCTTGCACATATGTTGTATTGTTATGCAACTTCCACCCCATACAACCTTGCATTTTTCATAGATAGAAGAATTAAATATGTTCTCGTTAAGTCGCATTCAAGTCTCCTCTTTGCTATGATTTTCTCACGCCTTCTTAGAAGAACTCTCCTTGACTTTCCACCTTTAAATGCTTCATCATTTCACTTTGTTGATCGTGTTATGCTTCTCGTTGAAGGGAACCTCTCACTTGAACCCAAGCATGATTCAAATGAAGATGGAAATGTCCTTCAAGAGAACTCTCACATCTTTGATGTCTCTCCTTTGAACTATAATGACACTATGTCATCTACCATCTCTCAATTGTCATCTCTAGAAATGATTCCGACTATGAATCTATCTTAAGCATCGTCTTCTAGAATATCTAAGGAATGGATCAAGATAATAGAGAAATGTTCTTGAATGAAAGTGCGTTGAAGCATTGCTCATGGTTGTTACCACGTGTGTTTCTTGGACTTATCTATATTTCTTGTTTTTAGAATTTAGTGTTATCTAACTAATACTTTGTGTTTAGATTACTAGATACTTTTAATCCTGATTCGTTCATCTTGTCGATCTTTCGACGTGCATGACTTTGTGCAATTTATGTGTTAGTTAGCTTTCTAGATTTTGGTTAATAGTGTGCTTTGGCTTGATAAATTATTGTGAAAAAATCAGGGCTTTTGAAAATCGCTGGATAATCCGTTTTTGAGGCCACTGTCCATGGTTCCTTAAAGACTGGCGGTTCCTTAGTGATAATGAACAGCAGTCCTATTTAAGGAACCGCAGGCTCTAGTTTTGACAGAATCTTTGCTTTACACTATTTTCTCTAAATATTTGTAAACATTGATGAATTTTTTGCTAAAAGACCAGCTTTTTCCCAAATTAGCCTACCTAATTTCATTATTCATCAAAATGATTTTTAAACCATTACTAGTTGGATCATCTCCTCTCCTTCTTAAACCTCCGTTGGTTAATCTTCTTCTTCGTCGTCCGAACCTTCTTCTAAACCTAGACACACAACCATGATGTCCACAAGATCGTCAAATTCTCCCAAACAATCCTCATCCAAAAGAAACCTTAAGTTCAAGTTCAAGTTTCCTAAACTTGGTTCTTTATATTTTCATACACCCAAGAGTGAGATTTCTCCGATTCTCATCTCTTCATCACTATCACCACCTCTTGCACCATGCAAGACAAGATCAACTCATGGTACTAACCATTCTCATGGTTCTACCTCCTCTTCATTCCAATCTAGGATACATGAGTTGTCCTCACCTTTCACTTTTAGTCCTCTCTTGGATGTGAACCCTCAACCTCTTCAAAATATTCCTATTTGAAACGATTTTATTAAGCCTTTGGTTACCTCTCCTTTCACTCCACCAAATTTACCCATCTCACCATTGGACACCATGCCTCCTCCTCCTGCTCCTCCCTATAACACTCCTCTTTTGGTTGTTCCTATTTCTCATTTCTTTAGTGATCTACACTTGTTTGAGTATTTCATGCACAATGGAACCAATTGTCCTTGTTGCTTAAACAACTTCTACCTTATTGATATCCTTAGGTTGGAGATGATTAGGGCTCACATTAAGTTGCAAAGCTTCTTGTTGAATTTATTTGCTAATCCTTCACCTCCTAGGAGATAAATGATGTTTTTCTATAAATGTGTTTTAAAAGAAGGTCAAACCAAGGAAGACTATCTATCAATAACTAGTTTAGCTAACTTTTTAATAGTTAGTTGTTGTTTCATTTCTTGTATTTCCTTTCCTTCATGAGTTTTCACGAAGATGTGTTATGGATTTAGTATTTGTGTGTTTTAACCTATGTGCTCACACTAATCAACTTTAATTTATTTAAAATTGAACCTTAATCTATCACAACCTCTTATAACTTGACTAAAGTTGGATCAAAATGTTATCTAAATATTTTGTCACCCTTTGTCAAGACACTCTTTGTGAGTGTGTTGCCTTTTGTGCAACCAAATCATAATCTAGTGCTAAAAGAGATAAAAATCCAAGATTTCAAATATGTTGTAAAAGACTTATTTTTTCTCAAAACCTTGTAAAATTGCATTTTCTTGTCCACTGTGTGCGGATCCTTAAATTCACACGGTTCCTTATATATAGGGAACCGCAGGTTCTTTTAAAGAACCGCGGTCAACAAGCCAATTTGTGGCTTGTTTTTTGTCTTTCTTCTTTGACCACAATCTTTTTCAAGATTTCTTGTTTGCTATTTTTGGCTAAACATTCCTTGAAATCTTTTGTTTTCATTTCAAATCTTTGCCTTTTTTCTTTAAAGTCTGTTTTTTGAGTTCTTCTTCTTATCCCTCACAATGTCTAACTCTTCTATTATTAACCTTGACATTTCTTTGTCACAATCTTCTAAACCTAAAGCTTCATCTTTTAAGCTTTCCAAGAAACCAAAAATTTTGGTTCGACCCATTTGGATCAAGAAGAACAAGGATCATCACGATTCTTCTTCTCCTACACCTTGCAAGACTCTTTCTTTCTTTCCTATTGTGTATTGGAACGAGACTTTCTCAATCGATCCAATTACCGGAGAAAAGGAAGTTCTTCCACCACCACCTAAACCTTACAACATACCTCCTCTCAATGACCTATCTTCTTTCCCAAATATCACTAGGCATTGTGAAAACATTTCTTATCAAATATGTAGAAACTAGAGGGGGGGGGGGGGGGTTGAATAGTTTCTCTTCGATTGGCAACCAAATTAAAATTACTTTCAATTTGGTTTGTATCAAAACTATCTTTTGCTTGAAGCTAAGTTGCATAATGATTAGGTTCAATTAAAATGCACTAGCAAAGATAATAGGTAAGTGTAATGATAATGAAATAAGTAAAGAGTAAGGAAGGAGACAACCTAGTGGGAAGACACCAAGATTTATAGTGGTTCGACAACGAGGCTCTATCCTCGTTTCTACTCCACTCCTCAAGTACACCTACTCGAGATTTCCACTATATCCACAAGCTCCCTTCTTGGCGGAGAAAACCTTACATCGTCGCTTACATTATTTTCTGACACTAAGCTAAATGTCGAGACCTAATCATTAGCTAGGACCAATCTACACAACGTTGCCTACTTCACAATTTAACGACACAAGGCTAGATGTCGAGTTCTAATCTTAAGGTAGAACCAATCTTCATGACGTTGCCTACTTCACCATTTTACGACACATGGCTAGATGTCGAGTTCTAATCCAAAGCTAGAACCAATCTTCACGACTCTTCACTTTGAAGCTAAGTGAGAACTTCACACAACACAACTACTAATCACTTTCGAGTTTAGTGAGAACTCACAAGACACAACCACATCACTTTATAGTTTAGTGAGAACTACTAATCAAATCTATTACAACTCAACTAGACTTATCCAAGTACACAAATGTAGCTTGGATTTACACAACACAAATCCAAGCAAACATATATGCAATGGATGTACACAACAAATCCAAGTATTCACAAATAACTTGGATGAACACAACTAGTCCAAGTATTCATAAATACAATGGATTGACCTAAAACAAAAAGGGTCTCATGATGAATATGACTAGCTCATAGATTCATCTTTATCACAACACTAGTGAGTGAGTGATCTTCTCATTGGACAAGGTAAAGGAGGGGATCAAGAGGATAATCATATGTAAACATCCTTAACAATTTAAGTGATCATTTACTAATGATTATGCTATAGAAAAGAGAAAGGGGACTGAGAAAAACGTCCAAGAGGCTTGTTGGAAAATGAGATTTGACCCACTATTTAAAGGAGACAAAGTATAACAGATATATAACGGCTATCTGGGCACGGTACCTTATCTTGCCCGGAGGTTCCATATCACTAAGGAACCGCCTAGCTACTTAAGGTACCGCCCCTAGAGTACGCTCCGTTTTTGTCTTTAGCGGGGTAGGAATATCTGAGGTATTTGAAGCCTTCAAAGGATATTCTAATAGCATATGGAATATGCAATTTTCAAATTTTCATTTTCCATTTTAATAAAACATTTTATAAAAAATAAAGTTTATTATAAAGTCTTTTGTCATATTAACAAAAGTAAGTTTTAAGGATAATCATTTTGATGATCACTAAGTATGATTAAGAAAGGTTAGTGATATGATTATTACCTTGATGATAGTGTTAGTTAAATAATTCGTTTTGTGTTTTATACTAAATGTGTTGTATAGTTTGTTGTGATTAAAACTAAGAAAGATTAGTTAACACTAATAATTTTTTTAGGCATTACTTGCATTATCAATCTCCCCCTTTTTGATTACGACAAACGATAAACTCATTTACATAGAAACACAAAATATCGAATTATTAACGAGTTTATCACTATCATTTCTCCCCCTTTTTCGTAGCAAAAAGGTTAGCACAAGTCTTTGAAGAACATCGAACTTTGCTAGTAGCTCCCCCTTGGTGGTTGCTCCCCCTTGCTTGGGGCACCAAGTATATGAGCTAAGGTGACATGCTACACAAAGGTTAGTAGAAAGGAAAGAAACACCAATGTATATATGATCACTACCTACTAGGTAACTTGAGAGGGAGAGAGAGAAGAAATATCAAATTAGAAGCAAGTATTTTGCTAAGTTTGTCCAAAAAGGTAATTGACAAAATCAAACTTCAATCCAATGAAGATGATAAGCTTGTCAA